>JBCFXI010001464.1:0-52783 GCA_038496175.1 Ampulex compressa | reverse complement strand
ATATATATATTTATATATATATATCAAAGAATTAAGCACTTTTTTGAACGGTCAGAAACTGTATTGCATTTGACCAGATCACCAAGGACCAGATCACCAAGGTTGTACTGGTATGACGCCTCATGACGATTGGCTCTGACGCGTCGCCTTTTAGCGTGGCGAGATATATTTTGAAATGCCAGTTGAAGTTTCGGTCGATGTTCTTCTGCATCATCTTCCTTCACTTTCTTACTCCAATACACCCATTGTTGCTAAAACCAAGCCGGTTTTCTCCTCGTCATAAGCTCCATAGCAGTGAAGCCCGTACTATCATGGGTGACTTTATTACAGCAGATTTCGACTACCTTTACCCACTGCGTCCACGCCATGAGCCTTTCCCGCAGCTTCGTGCGTAAAATTTGTTCTATTTCCTGGTTTACCCTCCCCACAGCATTTCCTCGATGGTGCCGAAGGAATGACACAATGTGTTGGATTCCATGTTTCTGCGACTTGTCGCTTCATCTCCAGTAAACTGCGTACCGTGGTCAGTGAACGCGGCCTTAGGCTTACCGAACTATGGGAAGTATTGTACACAAAGACGCGCGATGACGATCTCAGTCGTAGCCCTTCTCACAGGATAGATTTTTACGAATTTCGAAAGAACGTCCTCGATGACCAACAGATGTTTGAAAATTCTACTGGCGGTTGGTAATAGGCCAAAGAAATCTCTGGCGAGAACCTCTGATGGAGTCTTAGGGATGATGGATTGCTGAGGCACACTCACTCCTCTGTTCCTGACCTTTGTTCGCTGACATAAGTCGCATGTTGCGGCCCCACGACGAGTGATTTTTTCTAATTTTGGGATGTGAAAACTTTCTCTGAAAAGACGGGTGCATTTCTAGCTACCGACATAGGCATATAACTCATGAATTTTACAGGTAAGCGGGACGACGTCCTTTTCAAGAATGGATTGTCCACCACTGTTCGTGTCGAGCCTTATAATAAACTTATGACCTTGACAATCCTATAGGGCTCAGACAGGGTGCCTTTTCATGATACCCTAGTTGTCGTACTGAAATAAGTTCTGCACGCTGGTGTTCGAATAAATCTGAAAGCAGAGTTGCTATAGGTTCAGATAACTTTCGCGCCAAAGTGACATGTGTAGGAAGCACGTAGCCATCCGATTCGGTCGCAGCTTCATCTTCTTCGTAAATAGTTTGTCTTAAAACGTCCATAGGGATGTTAAGTTTAGCTGGTCAGTAACAAATATCAATCTCGTATTCTTGAATTAATAACGGCCATCGCGGCAATGGTTCAGTAGTTGACTACTCAGAAGAAAGGTCAAGGTCTTGTGGTCCGTCATAAAAATAATTTTTGCGCCATAGACATAAGTTCTGAATTTCTCTAGTGCCCAAACAATACTCAGTAATTCCTTCTCAGTGGTGAAATAATTGATCTCCGACCCCCGAAGAGTACGGCTAGCGAACACTAATGACCTAAGTTCTCTCTTATGATCCTTTTGGGCGATCACCACTCCTAATGATGAAAAACTTGCGTCAGTGAATATATAACATTCCTTACTGGAAATACGACATGGACCGTCTCCAGAAAAAATGGTTTTAATATTTCTAAACGCGGTTTCCTGTTCCAAATTCCAAGCCCATACCTTTCCTTTTTTAGTAATTCTAAGAGGGGGGCGGTTACGCGTGCATGATCCTTGGAGAACTTGCTATAGAAATTGACGAGTCCGAGAAAACCGCGCAGTTGCTTCACATTTCGTGGTTCTGAAAAATCTCGGATCGCCGCTAGCTTTTCAAGGTCTTGATAAATTCCTTCGTGGAACAGAATATGCCCTAGAAAATTTATCTCTTTTCGTACGAAATAGCACTTCTCGAAATACATTGTAACATATAAACTGAGGCGTTCAAGTACTATACTCAAATGTTAAAGATGTTCATGGAAGGTATTAGAAACACACAATATATCGTCGACAAAATTAATGGTAAATCCTTCAAAGCCCATCGTTGTGCTTGTACCAAACCCGCGCTACTAGTCTTGAGCCCAAAAGGCGTAATAGCGTATTCATAGCACTGTCCGCGATACATGAAAGCCGTATACTGTCGTGAATCTGTTGCTAACGGGATTTGCCAAAAACTACAAGTAAGGTCCAAAATAGACATCGAAAACTTTGACCGCGCTGTAAATCTGTATCTACATCTCATGGTCATTGACCAAAATTTTATTTAACGCTCGTGTCGGAACATAGATACAACGTTCCATTGTTTTTATTACTCGTACGACCGGATTTAGGTACGGACTCGTAGATGCTTATATGATTGATGATTAGTACTTTAACAAGCGCTGAATTTCGTGGTCTGCTTGCTTACGAAACTTCAATAGTATGGGATATGATCTTTTGACAAACGGATGGTCCATGGATACTCGCAAACGACGTCCGTATCTTTGCACGATATGGACAAATGACTTGCCTGGTCATTCGTCCACATCGTCCTATAAGTCATAATTATCTCCTGCAGCAACGCCTGCGGATCCTCTGAGATTATGCACTCATCGATCTTTCTCCGTACCTTCTCCGTAGATGCTTCGTCGTTTGTTGCATCGCAATTCTTAATGGTCCGAATTTCTTCGAATTTGTTCTACGTCGCACTGATTATCATTGGAATATTCTTTATTTCGGACCCAGTTTTGAAACTCATCACATCTTACTTTAAATCGAGTTGGGTTTTAATACTCGTAGGGCATCGATCCCCATGATGATGTGTCGTATTCGATTCGGGACCATCACTATTGGATGATCGATTTGGATTTTTCCGACTGTCAACTTAGGACGTATCTATTGGGATATTCTCGCCGATTTAGAAGCTACTGCGCCTACGATGAATGCGTTGCTGACCTGAATGCGGGCGAGACCTGAATGCAAAACGCGTTGATTCTCCGTTGACGATGCCGTTCTCCGCCCGTCGATATAGACCGTCAAAACGTCCTTCAATCCGTATGATTATTTCTCGTTCGAGATTGCTATTTTTGGTTTCTAAGTGTGTCACTCGTTCTACAAACTTGTTTAGCGTTTTATTTAGATCGTCGACCATCATGGATTTCGCGGAAAGAAAATCCGTTACTGTATCCACTCCGGATGGAACAGGCGACCGTGTTTGTGAAGACAAGATGGCCGGTGTTAGTGAATGTAACACTCGCGACGACATTCCCGGTGTATCGATGGGCTACTCGTCCGAAGTTAATTCACACTCGGTTACGATATTCAGGACATGTCTACGCCTTTCTCGGATATTTTTATTAATTCCTCTTCCGGTCTCCTCATCGGTTATATCTCGCCTTACTTTGGGCGCCAAATTGTAATCGTTTCTTGTTTCTTTGTTCATGCACGGGTAAGATATTTGTGTCTCGGGAAATCATCCGATTGAATCACTGATTATACAGCCAATGGCTGCTTCCTTATCGTGGTTACTGGACGAAAAACTCTCTCTTTCATTTCTCGCTTTTTCCCTCTCTCTCTCTCTCTCTCTCTCTCTCTCTCTCTCTCTCTCGTTTGCTATGGGCGCGTTTCTCCAGAATTGTAAGAGACAAGCATATCATTGTGGGTTTACCCGTCAGTATGGCTATACCAAACATACGATCGACAATTCGAATAGTGTATGTAAGCGATCGATTACAAGCTATAAGTTAGTTTTTAATTGAAGTATTAGAGATAGTTTTTACAGATGTTTTGTAGAGAAATTATTGACCTTTGATAAAGAGTTTGGTGGAGGGCTAAGAAATACGACACCCAATTTCATTCCAAACCTCGACTCTCATTCATCATCAATAACTTCATTTGTTGTCTGTATATATTTAAATCCTTTTAATAAATCATCAATGCTTAACGCATTCAACTGACAAAAAGTCAGAATATTTGTGTTAAAATGCTCTCACGGAGTTCCCTGATTGGATGTGTGTAGGTAGGAATTTTCTCGTCACTTTTGAATGTTGATGCACATTTTGTTTTAAACAGGTCCTGTATCTGGTTAGTCTTATAAAGAGAAAGTCGACGGCCTCAAAGCATGTTACGGCGGCCACGGGTTATGATCTTAAAATAAAATATGAATAAAATAGTACAGACCATCAGATTCCTGTCTCGTGCGATAATTTCATGTATGACTTTGTATCCTGAATGGTCTATTTCAAGACCGATGGTGCTCAAATCCTTTTATAATATTGTAATGCCGGCTGAGGATGCCGCCTTATGCTCGAAGAGCGACGGTTGTCAACGGGAATGTTGACAACAGAAGACGGTATAGACTAAGCGCGGGAAGTCGCGGTCTACACATTGCTACACGGTCTTGATATGTCGCACCAGATATTCCCTCTGTACCAATAAATATTTCCTCGTTGTGTTACGAATTGTTTATTGTGATTGTTATTTCCCGTGAACTTCTATGGAGTCATCGGTTAGGCCCCTTCGACGCAACAATAACATATAAATTGCTCTTTGCTCGCCTTCTACGGTTTGGCATCCCTTTGTTTGCATGTGAATCTGTGACGTGCGTTTACAATATTTTCTTATGTTTGTTATATTTATATAGCACGACTTTCAAACATGACTACGCGATGGATATGATTCCTAAATATTTGTGAAGTAAATCTTTACGAGCATGTATAAAGTAAATAAATAGACGAGAGCTATTTAAAATTATATACCCGATGAATGAATATAATAAGGACTCGAAATAAAACGTCATATTTGATTACAATAAAGAAAGATAAATAACAAAATAGATTAAATGTTCTTTGCCGGCTGCGTATTAGATCCAGGCGGTAGTCTGCAATGGAGTGAAGTTTTCATAAAACGTGGGTATAAACCCGTGACAAATAATCGACGTCGTATTAGACTCCATAAATCCAAAATGCGTACAAAACCGGAGTAATTTGAATGTGTTAAGGATTTTCAAAAAGATCTTCACGTACCTCTTAATCTTTAAACGGATTATGAAATTAGACACGTTGCTGCAAAGAACAGAAGTATCTATCTATTGGTTTAGAATTCATTTGGTGGGTTTAATATGTAATATCTCTGATAATAATCTTTCATGGTAGCTATTTTAATTACTGAGAATCGTCACATTATCCTAATCTAATGCGCAATTCGTTTACATACGTTGTTTCAAAATTGCGTCCTCGTCTGTTGTACACATTTTTTTTAATACACTTTTATTAGTTTTCTAAAATCCTCTTTCATCATTTTCATTCGTTGTTCATTCGCTTCCTTTGTTTTTTTGCTCTTGTCCCCTTTCTTTAGCGTTTACTCTGTCCTATTTTAAAGTTTGTAGCACTATTTCTCTCTCCTCTCTGAATAAGTTTTCCATTTCCCTCTTCCCTTTTACGATATTATTATTTAATCTTAAACATTTTCTTCTTCTCTTGCTGGTGATTTTCTTATTTCCAGTCGCTAGTTTTGCTCTAGAGTCTCCTGTTCCTTCCTTTACCTTATCCCTCCCTCTTGCTTAGCGATCGCCCGGATCTATTTCCTCTGCAACCATTTACCCCTCTCGTCATCCTTTTTATTTTCTCACCTCCCACATCTTCACTTCACGCCACATCCACTTTTCGCGCTCAGCTTCTCCTTTCAATAATGCGACTCTTTCTGCAATCTTTTTTCCCATTATAGATTCCCCATAAAATCTTCAAAATTTTATGTATATCTTATGGCGGGTAGCGAGCAATTGATAAATCGTTTCGCCACACTTATCCGGTGCCCACCTCAAAAGTACATTTACTTAACTGTGTAAATATGACAATAAAGTGTAATTAAAATATGAAATTTATTCATCACACATGGTTTGGTGAACTGGTATTTTTCATTTTTAATGTATACTTATATATACTTTTCTAATCAGATCCTAGCGTTATAATAATTTTTCAACAGCATAGTATCTTTTTAAGGAAATACCATTGTACTTTATCATTTTATATTTTCAATATAATTTGATAAAATACTTTAATTACAGCTTAATGTCATACATACACAGTTTAGTAAATGTACTTCTGAGGTGGGCACGGATCAGTGTAGCGAAACCTAAATGGCGTTTCTTCGTGGATTCCTTTCTAATAATCTAAACTGTGAGTCATAAGCACAACATAAGATTTTGAAGATTGTTACCATCGGACGCTTAAGTTACTGTATAAGTATTCCTTACAAAACTCTTTATTTTAACAACATGTCTACCCTTTACTTGCTATTGTAGTTATATAAGCACAATACCTTTGTCACGATTTTCCGTGATCAGATAGGTCGTTCTGATGTAAACGGAATTTCATTTTTTTGGGGATCGAACATGCTGCGCGACAATCCCCTAGGATGAAGCTAATAGTCTAGTACTTCTGGACGCATTTCCGGAGGGATTGAGTGAATTCTTTAACGAAGTTGCCGTGACTTTGTAGATGTTTAATGCGTGGTTTAACACTAGAACTACCAGCCATTTTCCTAGTATATTTACAACACCACATACATTTTTAAAAAAAAGGGGAGAGTAAAAGGAAATTTCAGTAAATCAAAATGATGATCTAAATACTGCATGAAAATCATGGAAAATCTCAAAAAATACATCGCTATAAGGTACTAAAATTTTTTACAAAAACTGATTATAAAAAAAATAATGTGATAGTTAATTCCAGATATTTATGCTTTCTCCGATACGCAGTTGAGTGCACCTCAAATAATTCGAAAATATCGTGATGTCCACGACTAGATGAAAAGGAACTCGTTTAAAGGTTACGCGTATGACTACTTCTTACTGGATAACCTTAAGATCAGGTAGATCAAGAGCTGGCAGAGTTACCACGTTACTAATACTTTTAATAACGTTTGACTGAGTGCGCAACACATCCAAAAGCACTGATTTTTATCTGTAGACAATCTACCTCCAGCTTACCACTTCTTAATGAATATTCCATAATGCGACGTAATCCGTGTGGGCTTTTATCGGACTGGTGCCCAGGTTCGATTCAACGGGGTCCCAGAGACACTGAGATTAGTCAAATTGCTTGAGGGTTTCTATAACATCTGCCCTTTTTCCCTTATGCTTGGAATTCAAATTGCCTGCAGGTTCCAATCACCTTAGCCCTCTTTCCGTTATTTTTGAAATACTGTTGAGATTGTAAGAAGATAGTAGCAAATATTGATAATCCTTTATCAATAATTTAATTTTTGACTTGCCCTTTTTTGAGCGGAAGTGGTGCCCGTTACACCTTTGACATTGGGGACAAAAACAGAAAAAAATGGAACAGTTAATTACAGAGTTAATTACATAAAATTTTATAAACGTAATAAGCGAGTTACATAAAAGAAAGAGAGAAGATAACGAGAAAGAAGAAACAGATCACAAAAAAGAACAGGCAGACATAACTCAGAAAAAGACAGACAAAGAGAAAGAGCGTCTAATGGAGTGAGATGAACAATTGCAGATTATAATGACAATGATGGTGGAGATGCGGGAAAATCTAAAAGAAATTGCCAAAATAAAGCAAGCGGAAAATGAATGGAAGAAAAAGTAAAAACCGAAGAAAATGTAATGCAATTATAAAAAAAAAAAGGGGAAGAATAAAAATAACGGAAATAGTAAGAAAAAAAAGAGAAAAGAAGAACATAAAGCTATGCGACGTATCAACAACAGAGACATTAAAAGATGAACTAGAAGAACTGATACGGAAGAAACTACACTTAATAAAAAAGATAAAAGGGACATTTGGTACAGAAAACAACGACAAGGTAGGAGTATGGTCGTAGCAGAATTAAAAAGCTAGAAAATGAAAAAAGAAGTGTGGGGAAAGAAAAAGATACTACAGGGAAATGTATATTAAATTAAAAAAAAGCATAAAAAGTGCAGGAAACTGTATATGGATATTGTCATGACACTTAAAGAAGGAGAAATACAAAAATATATAGAAGAAATGATAAAAAAGAATAAAGAAGCAAAGGAAGTGAAGTCAATATTGGGTATAGAAAAATAATAATATAACGGAAAATATAGGCGTGAAATTTTTTAAATCTGGAACTGTTCATGAAAACTCTGACAACAGAAAGCTCAGGAGCAGGGAAATGATGGCAGAACTCAGGACAAAAACATGGGAGATAAGAGAAGAGTTAATTAAAATTTGAAAAAGAGCTGTGGTGGTGTAGTGGGTAGAGGCTCACACTGCCACGCGGCAGACTCGGGTTCGAATCCCATCCATCACCCCTGGTTTTTCTGTGATATGTATAGTGTAGCTCTGATGGTTTGGAACCCATCTTAAACGGTTGGTTCTAGGCCAAATACCTTAGTTATAAGTCGGTACCAAAAATGAATTAAAAGCAAAAATTTGATATTGTAGCAAGGTTAACAAAGAAAAATTGACGATTGCGGAATTATATAGAGAAATTGGATACAACATATCCAATACGATTTACCCAATGCGTGGATACACAAGAAACGGTAAAACGTTAAGAGAATTGTTAGGAAAATTGTAATAAAAATGCCAATCAGTAAGAAGGAAAACGACGAAAAAAAAAGTAATGAATGATCACATTAGTCAGAAGTAATACCGAAGAAAAAGCTATACATTATTCTTACAAGATGATACGTTGAGCAGTTGAGAGCTATTCAACAATTATCTCCAGTGCGAAGTTTTTTTCATTGTTGAGTCAGACGTTTCGTATCTCTGAGAAGAAACCACATCAGTGTATGCAAAAAATCAAGAATAAGAAATATAAATTAATTTATTACCACTACAAATTTGCAAAAAAGAAGACGTTAAAGTACACACATGCGAGCGTTGTGCTGAAAAGGAAAGAAGGAGAAAAGCCAAAAGGAAGAAGAAGAAAATTCCTCGTCAATATTTAACCTAAGTAAGGCATAGTTATAATAAGAATAGAAGATAAGTGGTACGATAAAAAATATATAAATAAATGTAATATAACCGTTATTTGATACATACTGACTCCTAACTGCTTGCTCGATAGTATATAATAATTGGAGAATAAAGTGGTCTATACGAGCATTAAAAAGTACCCAGATGTTGTGTGGTTTGGTATAGAGGAAATTTATTCCATCTTTCGTACAACGTTTCGGCTCTCGTGTGAGCCCTCTTCAGGTTTTATTACTAAAAGTTAGATATTACAGTTTGTAGAGTAAATTTTAATGACATATGTGTAAAAAGAACAATAGAAAAATGAATCAATTGAATATGCAAAAAGATGATGGCATTATATTTGTTAATAAAGTATGATCAGCAAAGTCTAAATTACAATGGGAAATGTTTATGAGTGTAGTAGAAGGTGAGTAATGAAATAGAAGATTTGTCAAATTGAAGTTAATATAACTGTAAATTTATACTTTATGTTCTTTGTTCGTTAGAGTAAAGAAGAAATGTACCGTGACGAAGAGATAAAGAAAATTTGGCAGAAAAAGAAAATATATAAAACTGGACGATTATTAATATGAAACTGGTTTAAAAAACAATTGCATCTATGTCCAGAGTGCAATTCTAAAGAACATATATTTGTGGAGAATTGAGAAAGAACTGGATGTTGTCTGTTCAAGCACTCAGTCGCAACTGTCAGTTGATGTTTAAAGTATGTTAAAAAAGTTTCAAGCACCTGTAATTGGAGAAGAGAGGAAGGAAAATGGTGGAAGCGGAAAAAGCAAGGATAGGAATATCTACCAACTGAGGAGGGTTAGATTATTGGTAGAAAGGAGCGGGAAATTTGAATGTTATGATAATCTTAGATGAGCAAGCAAGCTATTATAGGAAGGGTCCAAATTCCACGTGTCAGTTTGTAGGTTGATAGGCTGTGGTTCAATTTTAATATGAAGCATTTCAGAAGTTAACCTTTTGAAGTAAAGTGGCTTATGATCAAGTATATCAACGTTATCGAAATCAAGCTGATGTCCGGTGTTATGATAATGGGACGAAACCACAGAGTTGTTAACTTTTAAGCTAGCATGATGTTCCTTTATACGGGTTGCCAATTTACGTTTTGTTTGTCCTATATAGCTAATTCGGCATTCCTTGCACTTGATTCGATAGATCACATTATTTGTGTCATATTTGTCCACTCGATCCTTGCCCAATTTAATAATATCGATAAGTTTGCGAGGGGGTATGAAAGCAGGAGTCAGGTTGAATCTTCTAAAAATGTTAGTTAATATTGGTGTGAGACTAGGAATGTAAGGTATTGGAATATATTTCAGAGTTTCTTTATCTTGTTCATTGCTAATCGAGGGATGTTTTAATTGTAAAATGCACCGTTTAATTTTCTGTTCCTCCTGGAGGTCTACCAGAAATATGTTCCCTTCAATGTAGGCTATAACGTGCAAAATACAATAGACTCGTACAACTCGCGTTACATTCCTTATCGTAGCTGTGATTGTGACGTATGGTTTGGCCAGCAATTGCAAAAATCGCGGAAAAAGTAGGTACAAACGAAATTAAGCCTATGATATTTTTGACTATAAAAGAAAAGATATAGCATTACACCACACACAACTGCCACATTTGTTAAAAACTGTTTTTTCCTTCTGAAAATCTGAGAACCGCACACAATTCGTGCACTTTAAAATATAAATTGCACCCCGTAACACCAGTCATTTTTCACAATCTTTCTAGAGATGATGCTCATTTCATCATAAAAGCACTTGCAAACACGTTCCTCGGTTCAATCTAAGTACTGCCCATTAATAAGGAATGCTACACCTCGTTCCCGAAGATTGACGATAGAACCAAAATATCTCTTCGCTTTATAGATTCCTTCCAATACTTAGCATCGAATCTGGATAAACTTTTAACCTATATGAAAAAAATTAATTAACCATGTTCTAGTCCTAAATTTCTAATTTAAACAGTTAGAATCGTTAATGTAAAACGATGTCTTTCCAAATGATTGTACGCATTCCTGTCAGATATTGGAAGAAACTCAATTGCCCAACCGGAAAACATTCTACAATACTTAAACGGATCCTGATATAACTGACGAAGACTATGAATTTGGACTGAAAATATGGAACAGATTTGAAATTAGCAATCTGGACGAATGTAGCGATTTATACTTGAAAACCGTATAAAACATACTGCTGCTATCGGACGTATTCGAAAAGTTTGGTAAACAGTGCATACTAACATTTGATCTCGATTCAGCGCATTATTACAGTATCAGATATGAATATGTTTGTGTTGATTGAAAGAGGCAATCCTGGAGATTATAATCAATGTTTGCATAGATAGATTTGAGCAAATAATAAGTACATGGAAATGTATAAACAGTCTAAACTTTAATTTTTTAATATACTACGACATGAATAATTTGTATGGATAGATAATGAGTGATTATCTTCCAACGCACGGTTTTCGCCGGGTCAGTGAGATTGAACACTTTTACGTAGTATCTATACCCGATGATTTGCCAAAAAGATACATACTCGAGGTAGATTGATCGCATCCCGAATAATTGCACGACTTGCACGCTGAAATTCCATTCTGTCTATCACGAAAAATGAGTAGATCCATCAGTAGAAATTAATCGTGAACGTTGAAGATAGGGAAAAGTGTCTCATATATGTGGTGCGTTAGAATGTCGAACAGTGCTCAGTGTATTTGCATGGGTTAGAGATTATCCGTGAGCCGAATATAAGAGAGAAATAATTTATCGTAATCATCATGCAGCTTCTAAAGGCCGAAGACTGCGTTGTCCGCGGTGAGATAATGTATACAAAGCGCATAAAAATTTAGAGTGCGTAAACCCTCGAACGCATGAAAGCGTGAGTGTGCCTGTGTATCGGAAATATGTGACTGAGACACTGCCAAGGCACTGTGACGACAGTCGAATGTGAACAGTCTAGTAGTCTAAGAAAATTGAAAGAAAGCCGTGAGTTTTGCGAGTAGAGTGTTTCTTAGAAATTTTGGTGGAGAGTTAAGTAATAGGACGTAACCATTTGTAAAGAAGCACGACGATCAATTTTTATACTAAAGCTCTACTCTCATCCGTCAGCAATAGTTTTAATAGTCTCTGGATATATTTGAACTTTTTTAATAAACCATATTTTTACCAACACCATTTTAGTACATACATTATCGTACATTAAAGCAGTGCTTATTCCATGGAATCAAACTAAATTTACACATTTCTGCATATGTTTTAATCAGTCCCTATGGCTGCGTCTATGTATCGACCTTAATACGCGTCGTCGCACAAATGGAAGCAACGATTTTGAGTAGAATTGTTCAAGTTGATGAACAATACAGTTTTCGGCAAGACTATGGAAAATATAAGGAAACGCACTCACGTAAAATTAATATCCGAATGGCTCCACTGCATTTCTATAACCGTACAATATTCTCCAAAAACCTTATGGAGGTCTAGTTGCGAAAATCGCATGTCCAATTCAGATGTATCAAAAACATGCTTGTACAACTTCCACTATTATTATATGGAAAGGGAGAATGGCCATAAATATAACCTGATATATAACGATATCGATAGTTTAATCTACCAGGTAGAAGGGGATGATATTTATGAAAGTATGCGTATTAATTAGTGATTATTTGATACTAGCGATTATGCCGCAGGTGAAACTTAGAGTATGGCTAGGTTTAATAATAATGTTTCGGATAGGGAGCTACGGTGGTGTAGTGGATAGAGGGCCGGCCTTCTACGCGGCAGACCCGAGTTCGAACCCCGCCCATCACCTTTAGTTTTTTTATGTAATATGTATACCGTAGCTCTGGTGGTTCGGAATCCACCTTACACAGTAGGTCCTAGGCAAAATAACCAGTCAGTGTCGAAAAATGAATTTAAAGAAAAAATAATGTTTCGGATATCGTAAAGGATGAGAACAATGGTAGAATCACGCGTTAATTTGTACGATTGCGAGTAAAAATGTGTGGGACGAGAACGATCAAGTCCAATGGAAAAATGGTCAAATGCGAGAATAAAGTAAGGACGTTAAAAAGTATGTAATGTCTCGCTACATTATAATTGTGAATTACGTGGATTGCCTAGAAAATGGCAGTATTAATGTATAAGAGCAAAATTTGATCCAATTGAGACAGCATGACGTATATTCAATCAAAAATAACCTTGAATCCGTATCATAACAAAAGATGTCTGATGAAGCAATCCTACCGTGCGGGTATCATAGAATAAAATGAAGTTTGTTTTTTTTTTTTTTATTCATTTTTCGGCACCGACTGCTAAGGTCATATGGCCTAGGACCTACTGTTTAAGGTGGATTCCGAACCACCAGAGCTACGGTATACATATCACATAGAAAAACCAGAGGTGATGGGCGGGATTCGAACCCGGGTCTGCCGCGTGGCAGTCTGAGCCTCTATCCACTACACCACCGTAGCTCTACAAAAGTTTGTTTATTTATTTCACTACATGTTGTTGAAGTTTGTTTATTTATTTCACTACATGTTGTTTTTATTAAATACAACTTGTTTACAATATACTGTTTTTATTAATTTGCGAATTGAACGACGAATCCATTCTTATTTTGGGGCATCAAAATCGCTTAACGCGGGAGCGGAAAAAGCAAATTTGAGATTGCATCTCGTTATATAAATATCGCGAGTGGAGGATAAATTTCGAGGAAATCCGATCGCTCAATATGTCGATGGAAAAAAATAAGTTTATGCCTGCATCGCAAAACATGAACACAGTGCACAATCCTTTTTTTGTTGAATACTTCAAGAAAGCGTGACGGTTGGTTTGGGGGTGCAGAGTGACGATGCAGAAATCTTTCGGGAGAGGACGTTGCGTAAATGGCCTGTAGGTTAACGTACAACGGCGCCAGACTCTATCTCCATGCCCCTTAGACTAAAGGACTTGATTTTAATGGCCAGTCGTTGATCTAAAATACATCGTATAGACAATGCGAGCGTTTTTTACTTCAGGATAATATGTGGAAAAAAACAATTTAAACCTGCTGTGCTTGCTATACGTAATGTAAACGGTCTCGAATCTGTTTTTCTTTTTTAATTAATTTTTGACTGTGACAGCTAAGGTCATTTGACGTAGGACGTACTGTTTAAGATGGACTCTGAATCACCAGATCTACAGTATACATATCAAATTGAAAAACCAGAGGTGATCGGCGAAATTTAAAAACGGATTTTCCGCGTGGAAATAAGAGCTTCTATCAACTACACAACTATGTTTTCTTATTGCATCAAAGCCGTGGCAGTTAGTATGCGGTCAGGGAGGGACGATATGCAGATCCTCCGGGTGGTCAATACTTGGGAAAGTAGCGTTAATAGTCTGCAGGGTACTGCAATTTACCCGAACCCCTTTTTTTCGGTTTATTATACTGACACGTTACTGACACGTTACTACATATTTTCTTTTTTGTATTAATTCGTATTTTCCTACCATTGCTCCTCAACGCGATCCCATTCCGCATAATTTAGCTCTTCCCATCAAGGATTTAGAAAGCCCTATATCCTCAGGACCGTGTTTATATAAGCTTAGTCCCCGGCTCTTACGGGTGGGGGGGGGGGGGGGGCTACTCTTCTTACTATTTCAATATTTTTACTTCTCCTTCCCAGTACNNNCGTACGCCCCCCCCCCCCCCCCCCCGCCCCCCCCCCCCCCCCCCCCCCCCCCCCCCCCCCCCCCCCCCCCCCCCCCCCCCCCCCCCCCCCCCCCCCCCCCCCCCCCAACTCTTCTTACTATTTCAATATTTTTACTTCTCCTTCCCAGTACCGCTGTCTGCTCACCTAGAATCCTAGCCTAAATATTTTGATTTTTATTCTACATTCGCCACTCCTTTTTTTTATCAGATACTGAAATACTCCCACTGTTCCAATCTCCTTGTACAACCTGTTTCACCTCGGGCGTACTATCTTTACCCATTTTTCCTGCCTTTGCAGCTCACTACTCCTATTCTTTACCACGCACCACCTCCGGATCAATTTTGAAAACAAGTTAAATCGCCCGATGCTTTCTGCATCTGGTGGAATAGTATTCTTACGTTCAATTTCAACCTTCACATTTTTTATTTTTCCAACCAAGATTATCTATTAGCGGATGGTACTCTACAACCCTATCTTGTATTATGAGGTAGTATGCTTCCTTATTATATTAGATGGATTAGCATTTCTGCATTCAATTTGCAGATTCACATCAATAGAATTATTTTTCACCGATTCATTTTACCTAGCGGATAATCTATCAAGGACAAGGGACGATATATTGCTATTCGAATTCATTCCACATTACTGTTCAAAAATTGTTCGCAACTAATCCGCATGAATGACCGATGCTGTTCGAATTCAAGTCGATGCTGAATGAATTTAAATTTACTGCTGCACGAATTCAATCCGACGCGGTACGAATTTCAAACCGATACTGTACAAACCTAAACCGATGCACTCCGAATCCAAACGGATGTGGTACGAATTTCAATCCGGTCGGAAAAAATATACTGGATGTAGCTTGTTGAGAACACGATATTGTTTGTCCGGAATTCATAAGCTTTGTAGAACTTACGTAACAGATTAAGGGTGGAAAATTGTCCTGCCTAACTCGTTATTATATCGCGAACGACGTAAACACGGAATTGGGAGCTGCAGGAGGGTGATCCAGACCCGACCGAAATCCTTCCCATAAAGAAAAACGTAAAAAATTTTTGAGAGCATGTTTAACTCCTTAACCTACGATTTAGATTTGAACATGTTGGGCCGAAATCGTATACAAGCTCGCGCAGCGTTCGGGTAATTCGCACGACTTGTGTAACACGCTGATCGGGCCAATCGTAAACATGACGGGCATCGCCCGTGGTAGGACGATCGCGGTTTGTAGATAGCACAGATAAGGCTCGTGATGTATTTCTGTTATCTCTTCAGATTGTGATCAGTGTCAAGTTGTTCTTGGTCACATTCGCACTTCGAAATTTACGTTCGTAAATTCTAGAAAAGCAACCCCAGAAGATGTTCTCAAGAAAGAGATTTCGTGATGAAAGCAGTGAGAATTGTGCTGATAATTTTGCTAACGAAATTGACAGTAGTGACGATATACGTCGAGTTCGAAGAAAGTGTAGCCGATTAGTTATTGATGATACATCCGATGACGATCAACTACCAGAGTCCTGGCCTTGGAAGGAAATAAGAAATAGTCCAAAAATCTGGGACTATACGATGACTCCTGGCCTTACAGAGGGAGCCTTATGTCAATTAGGAGGAAGTGGAGGAGAATTTGATATATTTAATAAAATATTTGATCACATATTTTGCAACAATATTGTGACCGAAACTAACCAGTATGCAGATCAAATACGAGAAAATCCACATAGAACACGAAAAATCGACGACGCTTGGTTTCCTGTAGACTCTACCGAAATGAAAAGATATTTCGCCTTGACCATTATAATGTCACAGGTAAAAAAACCAAGAATCCAAATGAATTGGTCGACGAGGGCTGTTATCGAAACGCCCATATTTAGAAAATCACTGCCTTTGAAGAGATATCTACAAATTACAAGGTTTTTGCATTTCTCAAACAATAATCTGGTTGCCAATACCGATAAAATGAGCAAGATTAAACCTGCTATCAATTTTGTGAACCAAAAATTTAAAGAAGTGTATATAATGAAAAATAACATTTCTATTGATGAATCGCTTATGAAATTCAGGCGGCGTCTATCGTATAAGCAATTCAATCCATCCAAAAGGGCAAGGTTTGGCGTAAAAATTTATAAATTATGTGAGTCTGAGTCAGGCTATTGTTATCAATTAAAAATATATACCGGCAACGATAAAATAAACTGTGATGACAGCGCTTCGGAATGCGTTGTCAAAGAGCTTGCTGAGTCAGTGTTGCACAGGGGTCACACTTTATACATGGACAATTGGTATTCTTCCCCAAAATTATTTATGACGTTATCACATAAATATAAAACAAATGTAATTGGCACAGCACATTCGAATAGGAAGAATATGCCAAAAGATTTGTGCAGTGTAAAATTAAAAAGGGGGGAATACGTAATAAGAAGCTGCAACCGAATACTCGCTATAAAATGGAAAGATAAGCGAGATGTATATATGATGTTGACAAAACATGAAACAGTCGAAATTATTTCACAAGGATCCAACCATACCCTAAAACCGAGTTGTATTGCAGAGTACAACCACGGAATGAACGGAATTGATCTCCAAGATCAAATATTGGCATGTTTTCCAGTAATGCGGAAATACATGAAAGGATACAAACAAATTTTTTTGATCTGTTTGATATTGGTCTTTTTAACTCCTACATTTTATAGAAAAACCTGAATGATGGAAAGAAACAATGCTATGTCGACTATAGGATCAATATAGCCGAATCTCTATTGAAGAATATGCCAAAACCGATTTATAAAGAACGAGGCGTATTATCTGTCGGAGATGCGCCAGACACACTGTACGCGAAGGACTGGGCTCATTTTCCAAAGCACATTGATCCAACACCCTCTAAATCAAGACCGTCAAAACGTTGTACAGTTTATCACAAAAATAAAAAACGTAAGGAAACAACATGGGAGTGTAAAAAGTGTAAAGTTCTGTTACATGTACCAGGATGCTTTGAACTTGAACTTGAAAACCGTTACAGATTACTAATTTTGTATTTTGGATTTTTGTATAAATAAACATTTTGTAATAAACAATTTGTAATAAACAATTATTGCATCAGTCTGTAATTGCATATCAAATATTCTACGTAATATTCACTTCTGGCCCGACCACCGTACGCGGGCTCTGCCCGTCATTGTAGGTTAAGGGGTTAAGATCGCTTGGAGGGAGGGGGGGGGGCGTATGTTGGAACTCCTGCAAAAATCAACCAGGTCGGAGATTCCAACTGAGGACACAGCTAATTTTATGAAATAGCATCTAAACTATCAGTTTCAGCATTAATATCGCCCGTATCACTTTTTACTGATTAATTTAAATGGTTGCAACCCATTATGACGAAGACCGTATGTTAACATACAACCATTGACAAAATTTGTGTTTAATTTATCATATGAACTCAAATTTCAATTTAAATGAAATTTATATTTGACCACTAGCTGTACGCAGCCTCGCATTGCTGTGGTTCAGTCTGATTAAACAAGAAAGTAACAAAGAAAAAACCGCACGTTTCTAAAATGTTTCGTTTCACAAAATTTTCTCAATGCTTGTGGGTATACAATATTTTTTGTTGCTTCATTGTTTGTGTAAATAGAGAGATTGTCTAGTGTGCCAACTCTAAAACACGCAACATATAATTGTCACAATTCCAATGATTCGCGCTGAGGTTTCTTGATGGTGATCGTAAATACCAATCGAATTGGAAATTTTAACCTCTCCAATTGAAATGGCATGCCCCTTAGAATGATAGGAATGCGAGGAATAAGGACATTTTTAATTTTTAAATTTCCTGCCAAGACTGTTGCTTCTACAATGTTTCCCATTAACTTTTATTACAAGCTGCGGGCCGCAGCAAAGCTTTGGTTGGGTGACATTACGTAACATGACAATTGGTACACTGATTTTCAAATGCAGTACTTGCAGTGACATCCCTGATAGACCGAGTGAATTAAAAAATTTCTGTTGGATGATTAATCGCTTCATCTGCTTCCACAACAGTTTTGACGGATTTGTATGTGACTACCTTGTTTTAAATATAAGACTGAATAATGTTATTGAATTCGTAGAGATATTTGTTCTTGGCCGCAAGAATCGCTCGTTCACTCAGCGTATCTTTCTTCTTTTGACATCACAAAATTACAGAAGCCACAACGAAATCTTTAGCTGCCAAACTGATGTAAACATTAAGGATTTCGCGGACAAATGGCTCGTTAACCTTTACAACATTAATATCTCTGAAGAAGTGCAGAACATTAAAATTACGTAATAAATTCAATATGTGGACTGACCCAAAATGTCATAATAATGTCGCCTTATAAATAATTCAAGAGTTAGAATGTAACGTACATCATTTTCCTGAAGCTAAGAGGAACGACATTTGTGACAAATTTTCTCATATTATTTACAAACACACACGTTCCTCTAATAATAAACACATTCATTTTACAGACAGACAATTATTAAACAATTTTTAAAAATGCAAAAAATTTGTCACCGGAAATAAAGACAGAATATTGATCATAAACGCTGACAAGAGAAATATCACTGTAATCTTTAATAAAAAGGATTATTAAACAAAAATGAACTGCAAGCTAGCACACAAACATACTTACAACTCTCTTAATAAAAACCCAGCCAAAAAACTGAGGACGGAACTTTTTTGCATCTTAAAAAGATGGAATGAAAGAAAGTACATTTCTGGTAATACATTCAATGCTATTAAACCTGCTGAAAGAGAGCTACCTAGAGCTTATGCATTACCCAAAATTCATAAACCTGATGTTCTATACAGACTCATAGTGTCGAGCATCAATGCATCAATACAACATTTTTTCAGATTTTTACACGATATAATCAAATTCAACGTCAATTTTCCACCATCTTCTATTAAAAATTGTTTCTGTTTAAAGAAACACTTAAAATTGCGGGTAAACCATAAATTAATATCATTAGATATCGTCTCTTTTTACGAATGTTCTGCATGAGCTGGTTATGGATAGTATAAATAACAGATAGGATTTAATAATCATAGGCACAAAAATACCTAAATCGGAATTCTTAAACAATCTGTCCTTTTAGCTAAACTCTACAGTTTTTAGATTTGATAACAGAATATGTAAATAAACTTTTAGCAACCCCAGGGGGTCACTGATATCTCCTTTGTTGGCTGAATTAGTGTTAATAGCTTTAAAAAAAAAAATTTGAAATGCAACAACGATCCATAGACCACTCTTATACTATAGATATGTAGATGATATAGTCATATCTATCAATGTATCCGACATAGATATGGTCTTAAAACAATACAATAATATACATCCAAGATTGCAATTCACCATGAAATCTGAGGAGAACAATAAAATTAATTTCCTTGATATGACCCTTAAAAGGAATATGGATACACCATCTCGACCAATTGTACTAGAAAGAGACTTTTTCTTTCCTATTTTTAAGTTATAATTCCGCACATCACCGTAGTCAAAAAACAGGAGTTATATGTATTAAATTTAACAGATTGAGTTTTACTACCCTGTGATAAAAAATTCCACCTAAGTACCTTACAATTAGTAAAAAGAACGCTTATCGCCAACCACTTCTCAGTACTTCCAACACTGAACACAATTTGGAATAGAGTCAAACGTATTTACAACCAGAATAATATGAACAATACCGATTTGAAGAGAGATACCCTTAAACAAAATTAATTCTTCATCCTACCCTTCTTCCCCAATATCACACAAAAATATACAAAATTGCCTCAAATCATATTAATTCCAAATAGCATTCTGTTCGATAAATAAATTAAACACAATTATAGAAACAGGCAAAGAAAAACTGGATCCACATTGTAATAGTAATGTCGTTTATCAAATTAATTGTCTTGATTGTAATGTACAATATACAGGGTAAACCAAAAATGGTTATGACAAGAATAAAAGAACATAAAAGGACTATCATTAACTATCATATATCGACAAAATTAATGACGTATATCGGTTAAATAGACAACCAGAAACAATTAATTAAGTAAAATGTAAAATAATGAAACAAAAAACATTACCTGGTTGCTGACCACAAATTTAAAAAGAGTGAACAAAGGAAATAGTTTACATCGCCTTTGATTCTAAATGTTCAGTTTGAAAAATGTGGACGTTTCGAACACTATGCGTGCTTATCCTCAGATATCACAAATCCTGTACACCGGTGATGTCTTGGGTAAAAAGACGTTACATATCTCAATGTTTACGTGCCACGTGGGACGGTACGAGGTCTCTTTACCCAATACATCACCGGTATAAAGGATTTGTGAAATCTACTCTTGAGAATAAATACGTCGACAATTTTTAAACTGAAAGATGATGAAAAATATTTCCTTTGCTCACTTCTTTTATATTTGTGGTCAACAACAAGGTAATGTTTTTTCTTTGATTCTTTTACATTTTACTTAATTAATTGTTTCTGTTTGTCTATTTGATCAATATACGTCATCAATTTTGACTATATACTTCATACTGATCTACTGTTCATTTCACCTATCTGACTAGCATTAATCACTCTAACAATAAATTAGCGATAATAGCAGAACACAATATATACATGAACCACAATTTTAATTATAATAACACCAGGGTATTAGATATTGATACCAATTACAAAAAAGACTATTAAGTGACATGTTTTCCATAAAAAGCAATAGTAACACAACAAATTTACAAACTGACACAGCCATATTAACACTAGAATTACCAAACCAGTTACAATGACTAGTCAGTCATATCTTTCAAAAATCGTAGTGCTTTAGACCAATGCATTTTTTTTTTAATTTTCCATGATTTTCATGCAGTATTAAGATCATGATATTGATTTATTGAAATTTTCCTTTACTCTCCCCTTTTTTTTAAAGATGTATGTGGCGTTCTAAATACGCCCAGGAAGTGGCTGGTAGTTCTAGTGTTAAGCAGTATTTACGACCCCTATATAACTATTTAAAAAATAAATTATTTTTCTTGCCATTTAAGTTCCTTTCTATAATACTTATCTTATTTAAATTATGTCAAGTTATTATTGCCATTGATAGATATTTCACTACATTTAGACAGTTCTCATTCTCGTCCAGTGGTTGCTCATTGCATTTTTCCGTGGATCGGCGCAGTATGTCGGCGCCCGTCCCGCGAGTAGCACAGTTGGAACGTGCACTCATATAGACCTAGCGGACTTGTGGAAGAGGGACTCATATAGCGACTCTAATTAATTAGGTTCATCGAGTTTCGTTTTCACCAAAAGTACACGTTTTAGTTACCATTTATATTACATACACACCAATAAGTAATAAATTCGATTTGATCATCCCCTGTCTTTCACAGTTACTTTTATCAAATTTCATTCGCACTCATAGATACACTAAGGACGCAACCGTGTCCTTCGCATTTCTCCACAAGACGTCAGATCTCATTCTACGCGCCCATTATAAATTACTTTTATATAAGAGGTAAGTCGTTCAAAAAACATAAAATTAAATTTTTTTATGTATTTGAACGCAGCTTGAAAAGGACCACACTCAGTGGTCGAGACGTCGCTACAGCTCAACATTATATACAAGCTCGTATACCGAAGAACCGTGATAGATTTTGAGTTGACAAAACGAACGAGAAATTTCCTTCAATTACAAATAAATAGGCACAGAAGAATAATACAAAATGCGAAAGCGTAACGATGCTTCCGGAATAATGCTGATTGTTCTGAGGATGTAGAAGGGATGCTGTTCAGTCTCGCTTACCCGTTTGCTATTATTCGGAGCGGTTTCAAAAATATAACTGGCTAACCGTTACCCGCGCGGGTTAGAGTGAACGCAGCGGGGATTTTCACGACTTGGAGGACCCACGCGACGATAACAACCTTCGAGAACACGCGGATCGAGAAATGGTCGATCGATCGCAAGCAAGGAATGTGCTTCTTAATTGTATGTACCGGGATCGATACAGCGAATTCCTTTGGCATACCGAACATTCCTCCTTCTCCCCGCCGATAAATGGTGAAATAGAAGGAGGGTTGACATGCGGTAATGCAAATAGCTTAATTCCCGATTATGAATATTTCAAAATGGCAAGCTATCGAGCCTATCCCATCTTGCGGTATTGAGAACTCGTTTTCTACCAGGTGAAAATCAAGTGGACGTCCTAAGATGTCTACCTGTGCCAGCCCAACGGTGGTTACATGGCGCGTCGTAATCCCTGTTAAATTTAGAATTTCGTTCTCATTTATCGCGACGTTTGGTTCCAAAAATCATTTTTTAATAATATTTGGGCCTGCCCCGCTATCTACTAGAAATTCTAGGGTGGTATTTAGATCTTTACTTCCCAATTTAATGATTGGTACATATTCGAAACTCGTTAAATTTACTGATTGATATCTGTATCGTCTTTTGTGGTTATCGTACGAATGGAACGCATGTTTATATTTCCCGGAGTCGTCCCTGTCTTCGCGGGAATTTGCTCGTTTCCCTGTGCTTGATTATTACGAATTTAATTACTATAAATCAGCTTACGACAATTTTCGATTACGTGTCCTACCCTTTTACAATATTTACATACCGTCTGAGACATATTACCCGAATTTTGTGTTGAAATCCCGGAGGGCAATGGTATCTGCGTGTCATTTTGATTTTGAATTGATGGAAAATTCTGTCTTCGCGTGTTTGTATTTATTGCAAAATTACGCCTTGTTTGATTTCCGACAATAAACCTACATCGATCAGCGGTATGACCGATCTTTTTACAATATTGACACGTCACTACGGGTTCTGTTCCCACTCGACGCAGGGACGCATTTGCCGCGCGTTTATTATCGTTAGATATATTCTGGCCCATCACCACTTGTCTTATCGCTCTTACGGTCTCGAGTTCTCTTTCTGCGTCTATAGCACGGCTTTCCAGCTCATCAAACGTTCCTTCCTTTATTATTTTTATGTCGGGATTTAGACCACGTAAAAAGCAGATTTTTAAATGTTCTTCCATGGATGTTTCGAAATCTCGATTAATTCCACTGAATTGGCGTTTTTGAGCATCGATTATGCGTTTCCCTATTTCGCGAACGCGATTTGTGTAAGCCGATACCTTTTCGTCGTCTTTCTGACAAATATAAGCGAGTCGAGCCTGTGCTTCATAAAGCGTTTCCCTGGGACCATATTTGTTACGCAAAAATTCGACCAGATCTTGCAACGAGCTAAATACCTTACCGAGTATCGATCTATGAGCGTCGCCTTTTAATTTGTTTCGAATCGAAAATAAATTTAAAAATAAAAATTCTTGCGAGGGCATGATTATGCTAAGCGCTTCTTCGCATCCTTCTACGAAGTGTGAAAACACGTCATTTTCTCCGTCATAAATAGATACCGCTTCTAGTGTGTCCCTGATTGAAAAGTACATAAAATTTCCAAAATTATGATCTCCTTGGCCCATGGAGGTCAAGGTCGTACCTGGTGGTGTTTGTCGCTGCTGCTCTTATAATTGACGGATAATGCGCTCCTGTTGTCTCATTCTCTCTTGTAGTTCGGCGATTTCCACTTCTTTTGACATGGCGACGTCTTCCCTTGAGTTTTCGGCGTTTTCTGTTGAGTTCTCATTTTCTGTATCGGTATCCTTCTTGCCCTTGGGAGTAGGTATCATGCTCCTTTTTCCACAACTTGACAGGCTGATCCCACCGCTGTCACCAAATTTGTGAGGGCACGCCGTAGCGAAACACTCGAATTTTGTTCTCCGATTTTGAGTCAATGCATTTAAGCACTTTACTCGGGGATGGAGGTTCAAGTCGTGGAATTCAAGGTTTTTCGATAGGAGAAAGAATTGAGTAGTACTAACTGATTAAACGAAGGTAATGGATCTTGATTTTGAATAAGAGCCGATTTAATTAGGAACCGCAATCTCTTCTCTTTAACTCGGAATCCACCCTTGGATGGCATTAAATAGAAGTGAAAAAATTAGACCTGCAGAAGGACTGTTATTGAACGAACGGGGGCCACACCATTGGCAGCGACAATTCGTTTGATCGGGGCCACGCTTTTTGGCAGCGACGATCGTAACAATCTTTCGTGCTTGTTAGAATAAAAGCGCGTGAAGAAAAAGAAAGTGATGTGAGTGAGACTGAGGTTCCAAACGAAGGAATTTCTATTTAACTAAGTTTATTAATAAAAGAAGTAAATTAAATAAATGATACAAGTTATGAAAATGTTAATAAGAAAAATGTAAATTATCTCTAAATTACCAATGTGAGTTTTGGGACCAGGCAGATAGGACTTTGTTATAACACTGAAGCGAAATATTGAAAAGAATCACTAAGCAAGTAAGCAAGTTGGCGAGTAAAAAGCGAGTTGGCGTAAAGAGCGACGTTCTGGCCTTTGACAGCTTTTTTTATACTATATTCAAAAGTGGAGGAGTGTCCCTTAAGGGCCAATCGATGGTCTTAGGAAATTGGTAGGACCAATACTCACATTTGTTTAACGTAGGGCGTAGAGGGAGGATAAGGCTCTGCGTTAGCCCCATTCTGCCTCTATGAAATTCTTATGTTTCTAGATTTAATTCTGAGATTTTTTGTGTGTTAATTTTTAACAAAGTTTGTTGAAGTTGCTTAAAAATATGTTTGTCCTTATGCGAAGGCGAGTCTCCTGCACTTTGAATCATTGTTCTATCTCTTTTTGTTCCAAAGATATAAAATATTCTAGTGAATTTATCTAAGAGAAAAAGGATATTCACCTTTGCAGTTAGGGTTAAATATCTCTTAAACTTACATAACTTATTTTAATTATTTCACAGAAAGATTCCTTTTATTTGATAGATTTTAATATATTATATGTTCTAATGCTCGGTAGATTTTAACGTCTCTTAAAAAGATTTCGAGAGGGTTCGGTCGTGGTCCAGCTGGCGTTATCTCACGGAATGCGTAAACATAGTTAAACGCGGTGGTCGATGAATAGGCTGGATAAAATACAAGGGAAATTTTCGGGTATGCCTTTCTGTGAAATCATTCAAATTATATTTTAAATTAAGAAGGTAAGAATTTACTCGGATGTAACAAGCCGACCACGATGCAGGGCGGCCGCACCAACCGTCAAACACGCACAAACGTATTACACACAAATTTAATCGTGCAAGACGCATAACGTATTTACCCCACTTGAACGACGCACATTTAGTGACGATAACGACGACAACCCACGATGACGAGGAGGGCGATCACGAGATTTGCACCGAGAAAGGTACCGAGAAGTTGACCATACTGACAGCGGGCGGATCGTTATAGAGTGGTTAGCCTTATTGAAAGCGGGTGAATCGGCAGAGGGTGATCGGTCTGGTACAGAGAGTGTGGATTGCCAGAGGTTGTAGTAAAGTAGTACTGTCCGTAATGTAGGGGTGCGGTACCACCCTCCCCCCTAGTGGAGTCATCAACGAACATAAAATGTCTACTTATAGAAATTTGTTTCTCACTATACTGGCAGGACAAGCGATCTCTGTGAAATCACACTAATAAAAGCTCGACAAAGAACTTCTTCCAAAAATACAGATCAGAAAATCCTTGAAGGGAACACGAATGTGAGCTTGGTAAACGTCATGTTCATGAGAATAAAAAAAAAAGAGATGGTAATTCTAGTAGGATGATAGCGGAATTTTTCTTTGAAATAAATATGAAATAAATTATTCAAATATAATATTTCAAGCGAATGATAGTGATTTTCCTACTCCGGAGGCTTGATACTATCAAAGTAATGTATCCAAAATTTATAGCTGCGAATACTAGCTGTTTTGCTTAATGACTAAAAATTAGTTTGACTCAGCCACCCATTGTTTTTAGTCCGGCTAATTTTCTAAGATTATGAAATCTCATGCATGATATGAATTCTAAGTTGCTACTCGCAGATCCTAGAACTGTTTCAGAAGTTGACAGTTTAAGTGGGCACGGACAAGAGAACTAGCCAAGCCTGAGGCAAGGCAGACGAGACATTTAAAAACCAGCCTAAAGAGTATTGCCATTAACTATTTCAATTTCAGTTTTTTTTAAATATTCACGCCGGCGCCGATATTCATATTTTTATGTGTGAGACAACGTTTGAATTCATGTGTGACTTCTGGCGACGCAGTACTCTTGTTCAATGCCCTCAGTAAGAAAATGCGCATGCTTACTTTGCAAGTTGTGTAACTTCACATGAATAATAAAACCATATAAATAATATGGTATGAGAGGTCTCTAAGTTGCGACGAGTATCTGGAATATGAATAACCCATCTACCGCGCTGAAAAAAATTGGAAAATCTTTAATGTCGACTTAAGAGGAGGACGAAGATACTAATATATAACATAGCGTACGTACACATGAGTTTAGTTTTATGTTTCGAGTATTAGAAAGCAAGTTTTGCGAATTTTTATGAAGTTTTTTCTGAAGAGTGAAGAAGTACGACGTGAAGATTTGCTAAGAGGTACAATGCCCAAATTCATTCTGAACCTCGACTCAATGATTAGCAATGTTCTCAATAGTCTCTATATGATGTTTATAATATTGCGATAAAATGAAATATATCTTTCTTTCTTTCAATTAATATATGTTAAATTTATATTAATATTATTTAAATAATATTTGTGGTAAAGATTTTTCGGCTTTAAGATGATGGTGGTAATAGTTGGGTTCAAGTATTTTTTCGCCAGCGACTTGTGTTGATAAGTGAAGTTTGTACCGTGCTATACTCTCGATGAGCTCTATAACCAACTCTATTCTCCATACTCTAACTCTGACTCTGACTCTCTGTACACTGTCTCTGATTCTGACACTTTACTCTGTACTTTGCTCTGCAACACAGATCTGCTCTTTACGGCTCACTGTTCTCTTCTACTCTCTGCTCTCTACTATGTTACGCCCTTCTTCCCTAGTGTCTCTGCACGCGCCCCCTCTTATTCATAGACGTTCCCATTCTCATCGGCCACGTGCATTCCTCGAAACTATGCTTTACCTAAAACTAAACCATGCACTTTGCCCCAATCGCTATTCTTTCATCGCCTCACAGTCCAAATACTCTTCCTTCAGTTGCACGCACTTATACTCTTTAAAATATTTATGCATTCTCACGTGAAACTATTTTCACATTTTCACATATTTAATAATAAATATATAAATCATAATATTTACATTTTCATCTATAGGTAAATTTTTTCTAATCACTAAACGAATTAAATTTTTGATGGCACGTAATGTTTGATTAAATATTCAAACGTGACCCGCTGGTGATGCATGCCGACGTGAACATGTTAACCTGACAATTTTTTTGAGCAGCAGTGAGATTCTGCCCATTAAAATGAGACCAAACACAATATAATTATGTCCACACTTACTTATTTAATACCCATTTGGTCATTGATTTTATTAAATTCTTAAACAAATCACGAATGTGACTTATTTGAAAATTACATAAAATATCATTATTGTTAAAATGTGTTTTTGACGCCAATTGGAAGGCGGCAGACAATGGCTGAATGCGTCATTTAATGTTTCTTTATTCTTAAAATGTTGGCGCTGTGTGCGTGCAGGTTGTTCGGTGCGTACGACGTATAATAGAGTCTGTCGGTTTTACCTTAACTTTATCTGTTCACTAAACTAAGTCTCAATATATGCCTATGTTTGTAAACACTGTACCACAATTGTAAGCCTCTTCCATTTGTAAAATTATAAGCGTTTAAATATAATTTATGAATTATACATGGTCGTATATGTCAAATGTAGGCTATTCTTCCATAATTTTCGTTGAATGCATAAGACGTGATGTGATATATATGAGGAAAGAGGTTTCACGAAAAACTTACAAGCTTAAGCTTACATTGTCGGCTGATGTGTAGGCGAAGTCTGCATTTGACATATAATTAGATGCTTGTAACGAAGGCATGAGATTACATATCTACGGAATATACATTAAATATTGAACTTCGGAAAAATTTGCGGAAGAGTTATACTATATTAACTGCTTTGGTGTACTAGTCAATAACAGAAACTTAGTATGCAAAGAACTTACCAGAACACGTTCAAGGAAGTTACCTGAGAACGGCAGTAGAGGCTATAAATGCAACAGTCACTGACACGCTCGAAATAGCTCGCGGTATGTTTCCATTGGACACAAATAGTAAATGAAGACAGAATGACGAGATTCCAAATGGATCCGGAGCCCAAAGATGAATTGGTGATACACAAACAGCTCCAGCAACTGCCGCTTCGAAACAATATCAACGATCTTCTCGGCTGAGATCCACGCTATCCACAAGTGCGCAAAGTATCTTCTTCAAACATAAAGAAGAGGAGCGGGTATACATATCTGCTCGGACAGCAAAACAGTTATGCTAGTGATAGCAAGAACAACCACAGAGTCAAACACAGTGTAGAAGAATGTGCTAGTGCTAGAAAAACTGAATGTGAGAAATAAAGTCGTACTCCTCTCGATCTTAGAACACAAGAGTAAATCAGGTACTGAAATAACAAAAAAATTAGCCAAATCTAGTGCTAATACAGAACCGATTGAAGAAGGGACGAATCTACCCTTCTCAGTGGATAAGGCAATTATCAACAACTACGTTGGAGGACTGCACGAGGCGATATGGGTGTCACAACTTATCGCCAAGCACAGTCGCTGATAAGAAGCTGCAGGCCAAAGAAAACAAACAGCTACTCGTGCTGAAGAAACAGAGATAGGGAACAGAAGGGTGGATACTTAGAGGACATTTAAGGCTGTTCAAGGTTACAATACATACTCAGACTCGCGGGCAAAGAGCTGCTATAAATGTAGAGACGACGGAGGAAATTACGTGTACGTTCTTTTTTTTTACGTGAGGGAAATCAAAAACCTCCACGGCACAGTTCTATGTGCAGTTAGGAGAGCACTGGACACTAGCAGCAACACATCACTGTATCCCCTTCTCGCGCTGCAGCCCTAAAAAGTGCTGGTACCTGAAGGAGGGGGGGGGGGGATCTTGGAAACCTCCAGACAAGCCAAAAACTCTAATTTGTTGGCGTTGTGTGACAGCCATGCAAGCCCGCCTCCCCTCCCCCGAGGAGTTGCATAAAATACTCATATACATAACATACCTGCTCAGGCAGCCAGCAACTCCCAGTGGTACTACTGACGCAATAAGAGACTAATGCTATGGATGAGCTCTCTCTCAGTAGTACTATTTGAAAAATAATTAAACGGGCGGGGTCGACAGGAAGCGTCTACGCTCTCTGTCTACCCAACCCGCCCTTCAGTGTGCAGGATCCGCACGCTGGCGGACCTGTTCCGCAACCTCCTTTTGCAGCATTCTTTGCTCGCAGAAGGAGACGGCGGTGCGCTAGAACCTCTCGGTAGCCAACATCGCACGGAAGACGGCTGGCAACAAGAGTTCTTTTGTGCACGTCCTATACAACTGTCCTGCATTCGCGTACACCAGGTAGAGAATCAGAGACAAAGCATTCTTAAAGGAACCAGATATAAGCATGGCTGGCGTTGCCGAACTACTGAGCCTAACAAATTGCCTCAGTCAGCAGAGAGACACCTAGCATAGTAAAGGAGTAGACGACAACGAAACTCATTAGATCCATATGTCAGCGGTGTCTGCAGAGCAACCAACCACTAGTAAATTTATTACTACTAATCCTATTTTATTACCACCGTTAAAAATATTTTCAAATTATTAGTTCAAATATGACTAACAACGCACTTGCTTAATGTCATCGATGCGATAATAAAATTAATTTAATTGCAAAACGAGTATTAAATAAGTATATGAGGTCATAATTATATTGTATTTGGTCACATTTTGGTCAGAAAAATCTGATCAACATGCTAAACAAAATTTAAGTAAAATCTTAACTGTAAAAAATTATACTGTTGCGTTAAGAACTGTCGACCCATGTTCCTCTTTACCACTTAACTGGAATTTATCACTGAACGCAAGGCAGGAATGAGACGCGGAATGATTTTACGATAGATGTAAAGCAAACTAAAGAAGGATTACATTTTTATTTGATAAAACATTAGTTTTTCTGCAAATAAGTTCTTGCAGTAAATGATAGTTTTTTATTTTACATTATGAGTATAAAAGTCAACCTCGTGTAAAAGACAATTTTGGACTGACGTGTATACACGTAGAACGCAGTTATCTGGTTAAAGCAGCCACACTGCGTACCTCATTATAGAAAATTATAGAAAATATGCAGTTTTCTTAATTTCATATGGACTATTAGCATATACATAAAGCAATAATAAACAGTATTATAGTCGAGAGAAAGCAACGAATTCTCTCCCAAGTCTAGCATAACAATATCTTCCAAAACGGGTAAGATTGGTTACTCCATAGGTGAAGCAAATATTTGTTTATATTCTTTATCATTAAATTTTAAATAAATAAAATTGATTATTAGAATTTCGGAAGCCTATTTTAATTGAAGCTGTGGGATGCACGTGTTACAGAATAAATATTGTCAACGTTCATCTATCCTTGTAAAAGCTCCATCCAATGGGAAATTAGTAAACAATGATACCACGATGCTTTATCAAAGAGAGTACTTAAAACCCTGAAAAACATATATAATTACCTGTCTTTATTCCGTAATTCTGCATGTTAGTACCTAATTTAGTATAAAAATATTGTCTGTTATATTAGGTGAGTGCAAAAGTTCGTGCGGAGTTTTAATAGATGGAGTTATAAGAAACTCCGCATAAACTTTTGCACTCACCCACTACTTCTTTTGCTTGTAAATCCTATTTTTCTGAAAAATGAAAATTCTGCATTTCTAGCATTATATATTTTTCTTTTATTTCTGTCACTAATTTTTCTTCCAAGTGTATAGCATATATCTCGTATGCCGTAACCAGAAAAGTTATACTTAGTTATACTAGTTATATTTTTAATGGCAAGTAGCGATTCATGAGGTCTTAGTCAGCGTATTCACATACACTTTATTTTAATTCTTCATATAGTCTTATGAAACTGGAAAATTAATCGACTAAATCGGCTATTTTTGTTCAGAATGATAAAATCATATTAAGGGAAGTAAAAAGTTTTGAGCATTTATTCGCTATGTCTTTATTCGCTAGTCATATCTCACAATAAACACATCGCATCTGTTCATACTATACGGTGATTTTAATCCATTTCTTCCCAAAAATAAAAATTGTGAATTATTATGGTATTTTGTCATCAATTTCACTTTAAAATAATTGAAATAACATTATAAATATTAAAAACTAGCAGTATGTGTTGCCATCTGCACCAAACATAATGTTGCGCTGGCGCAACGTTGGACGTTTCCTGGTAAGAAAAGTAAGAAATTTTTGATATTTCGATCGCATGCTTTTATTTGCTCAGAATGTACAAAACTGTTGATTGTATGAAAAAACTGACCAAAGTTGATGGCATCACTCATGAAATTTGGAAAAACACTCTGTGTGAAGATGAACCTGACATTTCTTGCATATGTAGATCGTCTGGCTTTTGCAAATCTTGCATCTCCTCCTTGCATTTTCTTCATTGCGGATTCTAATATGATCAATTCTATCCTCCCTAACTGCTCCTGGAAATCTGTCTCTGTTGGGGCGTCCAAGGTTGGTGTTTTTTTCTCCGAAGTTGGTGGTTTCCCTCCAGTTCAGATTCTTCTTCAGTTTTCAATAAACTTAATGCAATCTGGAATCTGAAATCGATTTGACTAATAGTAGAACCTGTTGCCAGTTGGTACATTTTCCAAGCATTGACAATAGCACTGTCAATTCCATTGGAGAATAATGGCCATCACCATTTTTTGCCTCTAATTCTGATTCTACAGTTTGCAATGGCATTGTCATGCAAATCTACACCTCCCATGCCTTGGTTGTACTGGTGGAGAACATTTGGTTGAAGGACTATGTTGTGCTTCTTTTCCTTTCGGTTGTATCTCTTTACATTTATTATTGCCTCAAGGGTACCAAAGTTGGTAACGACTGTTACAACAGAATTGTCATGCCACCTAACAGCCAATACTTTGTTGTTACAATCAAATCTATAATCAAAGTTCCCCTTTGGTTTTTTCGTAAAGGCTTTTGTTGTTTGAAGTGGACAGGAAGCCATTCGGTTTTCTCTCACTGTACCAGCTCCAAAGAATTTAATTTCAGACAACAAAGTAAGAAGGTAATGGCTTGTGAGGAAGTTATCAAAAAATATGGTATGATTTTCAGGATCATGAACAACTTTCAACAAGTTTGTTACAACCCCTTCACCTAAACCCAGGTTTTCATTAGTCTTCTGTGAAGCTCCACCATAATGATCAAACTGATACACATATCCTCCAGCTCAGGCTATACACCACAGTTTGAATCCAAATCTTACTGGTTTCCCTCGTATGAACATCTTAGCAGAATGACGTCCAAAATATGGCACCATCTCTTCATCAATCGACATCTTATGGGAAAATACACCAAACTGCATGAACCGTTTATTTAGTTCATTGAAAAACGGTCTTAGCTTGGAAAACTTATCAGATATTTCCAACTTATCATTACCAGAAAGATGAATCTACTTCTTTATTTCATCAAATCTATTCCGTGACATTATTTTGCGTATGAGAGGGATTCCTTTATCTTCATCTAAACTCCAGTAAAATTTTGTTTGAGGGAGAGAATGATAACCAGAGAATATAAGGATAACAATACATTTTTTTAAGTCAGTACGTGACATAGCAAATGTGTGGTTGTTTTTGCATTGAGTATATTTCATTGAAAACTCTACTATTTCATCCAGAATTGGTTTGTCTACGAAAAGTTCAAACATTTGTATTGGTGTCAAATTCCCAAACTTATTCTTTATTTCTTCGACACATTCGACTTCACAGTTTTTAGGAGTCTCAGTGTAAGTTGGAGCACACTTCAGCCATTTTGTTATAGGTTTCTTCTTTTTCTGTTTTGTTTTTTCAGAAGTATTTTGTGTAGTTTCAGGTACTGTTTTGTCGTCTATAGTAGCATGAATTTCAAATGTGCCCACCACATCTACCGGTAATTCATCACCCCCGTCATTGATAATCATACGTCCATCTTCTATTTCTTTTTCATCAGTAAGTTCGTCTACTTCAGGAGGTATGATGATTGCATCAATGGTTTCTTCTGTCTTTAATTTCTCAAAAACAGCTATAATTTCCTCAACTGTTAGTATTTTCTTTTTGTAGAAAGGCATTTCTATGTTCTATAATCCGAAAATAGGGCAAAGAATAAAATAATAATAAAATAAAATACGAAAGTCACAGTAGAATATTATAATATGATGTACTTTTTTTTTTGAATTCATTTTTCGGCACCGACTACTAAGGTCATTTGGCCTAGGACCTACTGTTTAAGGTGGGTTCCGAATCACCAGAGCTACGGTATACATATACCATAGAAAAGCCAGAGGTGATGGGCGGGATTCGAACACGGGTCTGCCGCGTGGCAGTCTGAGCTTCTATCCACTACACCACCGTAGCTCACGATGTACTTACAACGGAGGTCCGATCCTTCAAAGGTGACACAAACCCAGATATAATTCTTACGAAGCTTTTAGACTACAGAACACTTCATCAGCACCAAACATACAAGTCGCGTTCTTATATTTCAGAGCACAGGTCACGACTTGTCACTAAACGAAACTGAGCTAGGCAACTCCGAACATTGCGTCAGCGCAACGGATGTATGAATCATTCGCTGCAGTGTCGCAGGTCAAATATGTTCAAGAAAAAAAATATACATGTCTTTTCCACATATATAATATTCAGGAATATGCACATAAAAGTTGATGTATATATATTTTTATACTTGGAATAAGTTATTGAAAAATATTGAAAAAAGCATGTTTTCAGTAATTTATTTTTTTTCACAAAGTGTTAGACTAATTGTGAAATATAAACACATAGAAAGAGAGCTTGTGAATGCCTTTTAACACATGCATGATGACTTTTGTATAATAAGTTTATTTTGACTGCATTTTGTGAAGTTAAACTTTGTGTTGCGTACACGCAACACTGGGAAGAAATGGGTTACGGTGACATTACGCTTTAAAAAAAATTCGTTGTCAGTCTCATGTTTGATGAAGCTAGTTGTGTATTACAGCATTCCAAAGTGGAAGTAAAAGAAGAAAAAACTCTATACACTCTTCAGTACTATTACGACCAAGGTGAAAAGGCGGAGCAGACGCCGAAAAAAATTTGTGCTGTTTATCATATGAATTCAATACAGTATCGAATGCAACAGCAAGGCGATGGTCCCAATGATTCCGTTTTGTTAATATGAACGTCGAAAATGCGGCACGCTCTGGTAGACTAATCGTCGAAAATGTTGATAAATTCATGCAAATCGTCGCGTTGGATTGGCATGTAAGCACTTAGAACCATTTGCATGAGGCTAGTCTCAAGAAGAAGCTCGACGTATAGGTGCCACACGAATTAACACAAAAGAACGTTTTGGACCGAATTGATGCCTGCGATTCCTTGCTGAAACGTAACGAAATCGACTCATTTTTTAAGCAAACGATAGCTGGGGGTAAAAAATGGGTAACATACGAGAACAACAGCCGAAAAAGATCGTGATCTAATCGCGATGAGCGGGGCCAAACGATCGCCAAGCCCGGATTAACGGTCAAGAAGGTCTTGCTGTGTGTTTGGTGAGATTAGAAGGGAATCATCCACTATGAGCCGCTCCCATTGCGTCAAACACTCAATTCGAACCTCTACTGTCAAAAACTGACTAGAATGAAGAAGGCAATCGACCAGAAGTTGCCAGAATTGGCCAATAGGAAGGGTCTTGTGTTCCATCAAGACAACGCCGGGTCGCAAATATCTTTAACGACGTGTCAGAAACTGCAAAAGCTTGGATGGGGGTTCTATCCCATCCGCCGTATAGTCCAGACCTGACACGAAGCGATTATCACCTTTTCAAGCAATTGCAAAATTTTTGGATTTTATAAAATTGGCCTCAAGAGAGGCTTGTAAAAATGAGCTGGTCAAGTTGTTTACCAACATGAGCGAGGACTTCTTGAATTACAGAATTATGAAATTATCTTCAAAATGGACAAATGTTATCGAACAAAATGGCGCTTATTTTATCTAAATCGGATAATCCTAACAATGTTAATTTCATCGTCGAAATAAAGCGAAAAAACCCTCAGAACTTTTTACTTCACCCAATATTTGTACTGTTGGTGTGTGGCCCAATTTTTAATGATTCTCAATTCTAAAATTTTAATTAACTTAATAAATGAAAGTTGTAAAGATTAAGCCGGTGAGTGAGATGGTATTTAATACAATAGTGTGGAAAAAAACAGACACTAATGTAACTGAACCAGGATTCGAGTTACCCAGTGTCCGTTTTTTTCCAAACCTTTTCTTCGTTATAATACATGAATCATTGCTCTCCATTAAGTTATGCCTTTCTAGTTCCTAATTGTGTGCTTACCTCTTTTTTTGTAAATAAATGCCATTATTAATTATTTGAAGTTTTCAAGAATTCCTAACCCCTTGCACACTTTATTAATCAGTCCCTTTAACCCTTTGCGATGCCACAGTCGTAAAAATCGATGTCGTCGCTGTGGCGGCATGTGTTCTCTGCAAAAATCACTAAAATGGTGGCGGAAATTATTCTTTTGCGATATGAAGATATGCATGATCAATTCGTATATAATGCACAAAACAATAAAATAAAACAACAAGGTTGATAAGTTGGTTAGTTGATTAGTTGATGAATTAGTAGGAACTTTCCGGTACAGAATACCATCTGTAGTGCAATCATCAACATCTTCTAAAATTAAATTTATTAATTAAAAAATTTATTAATTAAGAAAAACTAAAATTAAAAAAGTTAAATCCGTTGAACTGCGTTAGGGCCGTAGAGCCCGCAGCATGTACAGACTAGCTTGCTGCAGAATTCTTTAAATATTATTATTATATTACCTGATTTATAATTTTTGAAGGTAAGACGAAAGAATGGTTTAGAATTCCCAAAAGTAAAAACCGAGTTTATCGGACACGTCGAGATAAAAAAGAGCACTCGGTTTGGAAATATAAAGAAAGCGCATAAGCTCGGTGGAAAGGGCAGATTAACGGATACTTTTATACAAAAACTAACCACTTACTCCAACTTAGCTATTCGAATAAATGTGGAAAATGTTAAAGACACGAAGAACAACATTATGGCCACTTATTACCATTTGTTCTTTACCAACGAAAATCCACAGCATGAGTACTACCCGGATGGCAAAGACAGCTGGTACAAGTGGCAGAATAGTAGAGCAATAGCATAAAATCTGGATTTGTTGGATCCTCTGCACCACTTAATTTAACAATGCAGAAAACTATTCGGAAAATTTATGAAGATTTATTCAAAAAAGAATTACTGCACAGATGCTTAGGCCGTTATTGCAAAACACGAATGAAAGATTGAATACTACTGTCTCGCGCTTAGCTTCAAAACACCTCAATTCTCGGTTAATTAGTTGAAATAGCATCGTATGTTTTTTTCTGAATTGTTCAATGAAGGATACACTTCCATTTTACAAAGTATGCAGGAGTTTCAAACAATCATTGAAAGTCAGAGCGCTTTATTTACCAAGGAGGTACACTATACAAAAAGCTACAAATCGAGTAAAATAAGTTGAAATCGATGATTAGTCGGTATGACATAGATACCATGCACTTTTCACTTCTCAAATCTTTAAACGAGTTTTTCTCAAAACGACATTTCTGGAATCGGCGTGAACTCTCAATAGCAAACTGTTCAACGGATTTCAATGAAACTTTAACCATAACTGCATAACATTATTATCTTCTATCTGAATCTATTTATTTTGAAGAATTACAAAAAAGTATTTTTTTTATATTTAATAGCAAAAAAATTAAAAAATGACGTTGAAATACAAACTTCTCTGTACAAAGACGCATAACTCTTCCAATTTTCAACTCTTTTTCGTTTTTCAGGTTCATATAGAAACTACAGATATTAGTAATAAGAAGTTTTTAGACGGTTTTGTTTAGACAAATACGACACAGTAGAAAACTCACGTCAATTTGCAATCCGCACGCAGATTCACCAAAAAGACGTGGTGAGATGTCCATCATTTTAGTTTACCATGCAATAAAAAAAAAATATTTAAGCAGTTTATGGTATATACAACTAAATACCAAACTTTAAAATGATTTAATACTAGTCCATCTTCTCTAAAAAATTTCTGAAAATCGTGCATTTTTTAAGCGTCTATATATATCATATTTCCCCCCTTAAATCACTTAGGGAACAATGACACCAAAAAGCTAAATTTACCCTAGCTAAATTTAACTAGCTGATACATCCGAAAAATCTGCCGACCGCAGAGGGTTAATCTTTGTACTACAGTTTAGCTACCGCTCTTACATATATAATTTTCCAAACTGTCCTTATCTGAAGCTTTCATATTTTTTAGTTTCCTTATTTCCTTTTTTATTTCCCCATCAGCAATTTCGTCTTTGCATATTTCATGTTCCCCCTTCTCATAATTTCCTTTGGTTTTGATTATTCTTTATTGTCCAAAAGTGCACTAAAGTAGTTTTTTCTTTCCTTTATTTCTATTTTTTTGACCATCGTATTTTTTATTTCTTCTCCTTATTTAGATATTCCGACATTTGCTTTTATCTCCTTATTTGTTATAACTCACGTATTTCCTTCTCTTGCAGCTCCTGCTTTCTTTTGTCGCGTTCATTTTTATATTTATTTTGTTCTAATCATATTCCTTGTACTGCTTTAATAACTTTATGACTTTGCTTCCCCATAATATTATACGTTCCTCATTCTTTGAAGTTAAGTATCTATAGTTCTTCCACCTATGTATATCATTGGGGACTTTTCTGTCAAGCCGACGTTGCACGAGTTTTTATATTCTTTTCCTGGTTCTAAATTTTGTGTATTTTCAGAGTTTTCATGAGTAACCCTAGATTAAGAAATGTCCCTCCTGACTCTGCTCCCCTTCCTTTCTCAGCGCAATTACTTTTTCCTTTCATGTTACCCAAGGCACGTAAAAAGCGGATGCGTCTGGTGTTTCTATCTAAATGAAGTATTTCAACGCGAAATGGAAAATAGTAAGGATAAGCTCAATTACTCTTTGAGCCCACAACAATAAAAAAAATTTGGGAAATGTATTAAAGAATGAGGGGTGCTTGAAACAGTAATATAAGATAACTTGGAGTACTAACAGTAGTAGCTAAAGAATAGAAAGGGGAAGTGCGATGAGTACGGTTTCCGTAATAAATTTATATTAACTGAAATATACGCCTTCGTGATATAGCACGAAACAAAAGGTCCGTATAAAAGGAGAAGGTTTGACATAATTATTTAAACTTAAAACAAATTTTAATATATTACACTTCTATTTAAAGCAAATTTTAATGAACCAAACTTAGATCTATGAATATTTTTGTGGAACAAACTGACTTTTTCCCAAATGCACGCCGTCGTCGGGCACTTTATTTTGATGAGGTCTATTGAATTGAATATTGTATTGAAAGGTGGAATTTAATCGATATGGTAATTAATAAATCTCATGGCCAATTAGAATTCCATATCTTTCAATTACTCCTTTCGATTGGTACAAGAAGAGGGGCGGGGGCGATTCCAAATTGATCAGCTAACATTTAAGTTACTTGACTAAGGCATTTGTGTCACGCCAAACTTTACTCATCTACCTGTTCTGATTGCGATGTAGATCCTGCGTTTTTCATTATCGTAAAGGGGAAACTACCTCTTCCGAACATGTGACGAGTTTTTCACCAGTTGATCGTGAACCGTTACTCTCTACTGCCCGCTAAGAGGATAATTTAATTGGCTAACACCGTTAGCTACCAAGATGGAATTGACCTCCTCAGAACTGCGTGGAATCGACTTTCTTCATTAAGAAAAAGTGGCATTGCCCATCGACAAATTTTGAAAACGGACAGCATGCGATCGCTTGCTTCATCGTTCTTACGTCGGTACGAAGCATGTAACCTAGGACGGTTACTCTTTTCTAACGGCTAGTGCGCCTTCACATACCCATTTTTGTATGGATAATGTTATTTTTGTATACTCGATTGTGACTTCAATTCCTTTTCTTCTTTCTTCTTCTGCTTTCCCCTGATATATTTTTGTATTTCTCTTTCTCCATGTTTCATGTCATTATTCGTGTACAGTATACCCATATATCCTTCGGCACGGAAATTATAAGTAATATAGTTGATTATACCAATATGCAATGCAATGTATATTTATGTTTAACGCCAAGTGCAAACTGCTTTGTAAAATTTCACGCTGAAGTTATTATACACAGAAATGCAAACATAATAGGCCATTGTTACCTGAAAGCCACATCGTGAATTTATTGTAATAAAATTGTTTAAACTGAAAATTCTTTTTTCCATCTATTAGGTGTATCGGTATGAAGTGAGCGTTTTTTTTTGTGAAAATGAAACACCAATTTTGAATGGGCAAATAAAAAAATTTTATTCAAAGTATTGACCATTGCTTTCTACACATTTTTACCATTTTTCTGGCAATTTGTAGATACCATTTGTGAAAACAAATGATAGTCGGAAGGAGCCAAGTCTGGGGAATACGGCGGGTGGGATAGCAACTCCCAGCCAAGTGCTTTCATTGTATCCTGAACCGGTTTAGCTTTGTGTGCAGGTGCATTGTCGTGTAACAAAATTACTTTGCCGTGTCTTCTGGCCCATTCTGGTCGTTGTTCGATCAATGCATGGTTCAAATTGATCATTTGTTGTCTGTAGCGATTAGTATTAACAGTTTCACCAGGTTTTAGAAGCTCGTGATACACCACACCTTTCTGATCCTACCAAAGACAGAGCATTTCCTTCTTGCCGAATCGATCTGGTTTTGCAATCGATGTTGATGGTTGTCTCGGCTTAACCCATGATTTCTTCCGTTCAGGATTTTTAAAATAAATCAATTTTTCACCGTCAGTAACAATTCGATGCAAAACTGATTTTCTTTCGTGTCTTTGAAGTAAAATTTCACGAGCGTTTTTTCGGTTTTCCATCTGTCTTTCATTTAATTCACGTGGCACCCATTTTCCACACTTTTGGATATTTCCCATAGTTATTAAACGGTCAGAAATTGTTTGTTGTGCAACATTTAACATTGCTGCCATTTGCTTTTGACTCAAAGTATCATCTTCATCCAATATTGCTTGCCATTCGGCGTTTTCAAACTTTTTTGGTGGTCTTCCACGTTCTTCATTTCTCACATCAAAATCATTATCTCTAAATCGTTGAAACCATCTTTTGCATGTTGCTTCTGCTAGAGCATGTCTCCACATGCCTCGACAAGTATTCGATGCGACTCTGCAGTACTTTTCTTCAAATGAAAACAAAAAATTAATACTTTCCGCAAATTATCACTTTCTGGTAAAAAATTCGACATTTTTAACATGATGAAAAAAATGTGATGTTGTTTGTTCAATGACTTGATGTATATTAAATATGTTTGACATATGTCATACCAACCAAACAAAAAAAATGAAGGCTCGTTCACAACAAATGTTCCCTATCGACACATTTGCATCTTAACGCTCACTTCATACCGGTACACCTGATACAAGCGCCATTTGACAGGTCATACACCACTAATGTTGGCCTTAAATCTGCTTAGCGAGGCCGTAACTGCTGTGTCCTTGTCTGTTGTACGCTTCATTTTACTCTTAGAAAGTGAGTTTTGTATTAAAATCCTCTTCCACATATTTTACGACGGCTTTAGTCTGCCCTATTGCGGTTGCGTCTGTAGTATTTACTATTGTTTGATGCATAGCTATGAAGAAAAAAAGGATGAATATGAAAACTGCCTGATAATTAATCGACGATCTCTCTGCGACTATACGACGTACAATATTTCGCGATTTGCCTCCACGAATGTACTGTCCTCTGGGCCTTTCCCCTACCATCTTTGAAATCGTGATCCCCTCTTTTGCAGGCGATTCGTAGTCCGCGAGTTGTGACGCAGTGATGACCTGAGTGTTCTTAGGCCAATAACCTCTGTCTTTTTCCTGTTGATACTATATATGACGTAGTATTCGGATTAACTTCTTCGTGAACAGCACAATCTCGATCTTCTGGAGTACAGGCTTCAAATCATATTCGTATATTCAATGCAGGAGTTCAAACGTATCGTAATCGGACTTAGCTGCTGCAGTATATTGGACCAAGAAATTATCCCTGGTATCTTTCATTGCAAAAAGTTCCGTTATAAGTAATATTGCATATGTGTTAAAATATGGGTTTATTGTTATTAATATATGTTAATAGTTTATTAAGAGCAACAAAATATATACAAACACTATTGAAACTACTGCTAATTGGAGAGAATTGGAATTTAAGATTCCACTGGTCGTCGTACTTCTTAACTAACTTCTTTACGTCTTACTTCTTAACTGTTCGTATCCGATTTTCCTGACGATCTTCATGCGACACTCTCGATCAACCGTCTTTTCACAATGCTCCTGATCGACTGTCTCTACTAAACTAGCTTGTGCATTTTTTGGCACACAGCACATACACGCCCTCATACATTCGAAGCCATAGGACACTTGAAATTTTTATGCCCTTTGTATACATTATGGCGCGACGGCCGACGCGACCGTCCGCTTCTAAGACTGCACATTTCCTACGCATTATCTTTACCAAACGTCTAAATACCGTCAAAATTCTCGCGCACCACACATATCATGATATGTCTGGTATGATATGTCCACACGGATATGATATGTCTGGGCACAATATAGAAGCCTGAGCTGCCCCTGCCATTAGCTCTCTCTTTTTGTGCAATGTTGCAGATTACATGAGAGAAAGATGCGCGCGTGCGTTTGCGCGTGCGCGCGCGGGGGCATATCCTCTGATCAACCGCCAGTCCCATCGGTGCCATCCTTTCTGTCCCTCTCTCTTTGTCTGCCCCCCCCCCCTTCCATCTCTTTCGCTTCAACTTCTTTCCCCATCTCCCTCATCCACCTTTCACCCTCACCCTCACCCGCTTACTTCATTTTTTACTCCCTTCGTTCCACTCTGCATGTTCCCATCTAAACGTGCTCCCTTCCCCGCTCGACCTCCCTACAAACCATGAAATTGCTTACTTCTACTTCTTCCCTCCCTTATCTCATTCTCCATTCTCCATCCCTCAACCCTACTCCACCTATTCTCTCGCCACCCCTTCTTCAGATGGCCTGGCACCGCTTTCACTTGCACTTCCTTGTTCCACTTGTAGTATTTTTTCTCGTCTACCCCCTCCCTCCCGCCCCTCACATCACTCTATCCGCTTCCGTCCGTATGTCCACCACTATCGAATTCCTCTCCCTTTCCCTCCTCACTGCATTTTCCACTTACTCTACTTTCCACCTCCTCCCCCACTGTCTGCCATTTTCTGCTTTTCCTCCTCCTATCCTGGCCCCACCTTCCTCTTTCCCACACTTTCTCTCGACTCCTGTCAATACCATTTAACAAACTCATTCTCCTTCCCACCCATTACCCTCTTCTCAAATCCCCACTCCCTTATCGCTACTCTTATCTCAAATCTTTCCCTCTTCATCTCCTTCCTTAACATGTATCTCAGTGTTTCTCTTTCTTCCCCCATCACACGTCTAAAGTACCTAACCTGTAACTTCTCCATCTCCTCTCTTTCCTTCTATCCCAACACCTCTATTCCGTAACCCAATACCGTTCCTATCTTATCCTATACCTTATCGAACAGCTATACTGTCCTCCCTCAGTCCACTGAAAACCTACTTTTGGCTATCCGCCAAACCTTCCCCATCACCATCGCCACGCTCCTTGCCCTATCCTTACAGCGAGTCTGCTGATCCCCATTCTTCTGGGACACATATCCCACGTACTTCAACACGCGCACCTCCTCTATACCACTCCTCTCCACTACCATTCCACTGGTTTCTCCCTCCCATCCCCTTTTCTGATTTTGAACACCTTTGTTCTGTCTGCGTTCAATGTTTACTTCTTCCTCAAAAAATGTATTATTCTCTTCGGTCTACGAGCTCGTAAGCGGTGCTACGTATAAGTTTCGACCACTGAACGTAGTTCTTTTCTAGTTACTTTTCGTGCAAGTTCGATTACAGAGAAAAAATATAATAATTCAATGGATATTACTTAACCCGTTTAATGCCGGATGACGATATATCGTTAATTGCTACAATTGCAAAAAGTGCCAACAACAATATATCGTTGCGCGTGTAATAGCACCTTCTTCTTCGCATTCCGAGAAAGCTTTATTTCAAAATAAATTTATAAATGTTCTATAAATTATTTAATTTGATTGTAAATGATCTAATTTCATTGCAAAAGAATTTACAAACCGGTTTGGCTGTAACTTTTTACACATTCTACGCTGGTGAGTGCCGCGACTCTGTTTACGCTGGAGCGATAAAATGAAAACTTGTCATCGGATAATCTCCTACCACCAAAGTCAAAATGTTTATGAGAATTATCAGAGAGTTCGTATGCTACGCCGTGCATCGAGACTAAAATCTTTCTTTCAGTCTTTGCTTGACCTTTATGAAGAACGTATCTAAGCAGTGTTCGAAAACCCTGACGTTTTTCATACAATCTTTTTGCAAAAGCTGCGCTCTTTTACAAATATGGACGAGGCAGAATTAGTTCGAGTTATTGACACTCTCGAAATAAGTAAAGAAGATGTTGATAGAGATGATCAGTTATATGTACAAAGACGGCGGAATGTTTGCAGAATATCCAGCGATAATGAAACTGACCAAGAAAAATTGCAAGATGCACATAATACTAGCGATAGTGAGGAATCTTTGGAGATTTTCACTGAAGTTAATGTAACAAACGATAGGCAATATAACCCGCGCCCATTATTTTCGGAAACTGTGGGTCCGAAACATATGGCACCAAAGAACACTGTACCTATAATTTATTTCAATTTACTCTTCAATTGTGCATTGCTGCAAATTTTGAAAACTGAAACGAATCGGTACGCAAGAGCATTTTTTGACAGTAGCCCAGGATATCAATTGTATCCAGAACAATAAGGTGGAAGAAAACCACAGTTCCAGTTCCAGTACACTTTTTAGTTACTGGTCAACAAACCATAGGTATATTCCATGGTTTGGGTAAATGTTTTGCCGGAATAGATTTCAGTTATTGTGTAAGTTCTTTCACACTGTGGACAACAGCACCTTAGCACCACGGAATAGCCTAGACTATGACGCAACAGTAAAATTTGAAACCGTTGTTGCACACGCAAATAGAAAATTCAGATTTTATTATTCACTGAATCAACATTTGAATATAGATAAGTCATTAGTAGGCACAAAGAGCAGATCAGCACTGACACAGTATTTGCAGAATAAAAAGCACCATAAATGAGACATTAAATTTTTTATGCTAACCGATACAATCAGTCACTATTGTCTGTCATTTTGTTGCTATCGGGGAGGCAAGGATAAACACGAAAAAGCTGAAATAAAACAAAAAGGCCTTGCTCACGTTGTAATAGATAAATTACTAAACATGGGTAATTACTTGATGAAGGGATACCATATAGTAACCGATAATATTTTTTATCAGCATAACGTTAGCAAAATATCTGTTCGAGAAGAAAACATTTTTGACCGGACCAATGCGAAACAACAGAAAATATATTGCATCACAGATGAAACGAAAATTAGAAGTCGGCCAATATAAGTATTTGCGAAACCGTGAAATACTACTATTATCATGTAGAGAGAAGAATCCCAGAAAAATTATGTGTTGCTATTATCAACATATGTAATAGCCGCAAATACAACCAAAGTAAGGCGAAGATTGAATCAGGAGAGAGAAGTGGAAAAACCAGCAATCGTAGATGATTATAATAAATATATGGGAGGTATAGATGTCTCAGACATAATGGTGTACGCATATTTAGACGAAAGAAGAACATTGAAGTTTTGGAAAAAAGTGGTATTTTCCATATTTTCACGCATGATTCTGAATGCGTATATTTTATATCAACTGAACACAGTAGGGACTGTTATGACCAGACTAGCATTCATAACCAGTGTCATTCAATCAATAACAACCGAATGGATGGCGGTAAAGGGTAATCCAGAAAAACCATGGCGCGAAATATCGAGCAATATCGCAGGCCCAGGTGTTCGCAAACTTCCTGGAAGGAGAGAAAGAAGTATGCGTTGTTTGTAGCAGGAAGAACGGTGGGCCTGTGCGAAGATTCCGCACAATTTGCAATCATTGCTATAAAGGAGCAGCTACGGTGGAGGAGTGGATAGAGGCTTAGATTGCTACGCGGCAGACCCGGGTTCGAAACCCGCTCATCACCTCTGGTTTTTCTATGTGATATGTATAACGTAGCACTGGTGGTTTGGAACCCACCTTAAACAGTAGGTCCTAGGCCAAATGCCGTTAACAGTCGGTGCCGAAAAATGAATTCGAACAACAAAAAAGATTGCTATAAATGGTTATACGGTGTATGCATCAGTAAACATCAATGCTAAGTAAATGATTTGGGTGAGTTATAATAAGGAAATGTTTCACATTTGCAATAGCCAGATAACTAAATACCAATATTTATAATTATGAATAATATAGAAAATTATATCATAAATATATTTATAATCATAACATATATTTATGATAATAAAATTTTGTTTCAGCAATGTTGTATTACCTACACTTGTCTTATAGCAGATAAAATCCATTTGTCGCCCGCACAGTACCATCGAGTTATCTTTTATTTTTGTGTGTTAAATATCATAAATTTTTTTACAAAATAAATTGGAAATGCAAATTATATATGCCTACTAAGTGGTTTATATAAAGTTATGATGAAACAATGCCTTTCCCTATGTGTAAAAACGTTTTGAAAGATAGAACTCAATTTTTATACTTTTTGTAATGATTTATAATTGTTATTCATATAATTTTCAATAGGTATTGAAAAATTAGTGTCATTGCTTTAGTCTTTATTTCGCCCTGAATACGCTGCAGTTTCAATCATGTAAACATCAATTGGAGTTTAGTTTTTATGAGCGTTTTTCCAAACCCTTGTATATTTGTCATATTGGTCGGTTATCTTTGCATAGGCACTCGTTTTTCGCACGACACTAAAGGGGTTAAGGGGGGAAATACATGTAGATAGTTAAAAAAATACATTTTTCTTTCGTTGCATAAAATGTTACTACGGCTATCGAAAAATGTGGTATAATGTCTATTTGCTTAATTCCGGACGAGCCCCCAAAAATTGTGGTATTTGGCTTATCCCGGACGAGTCCCCGAAAAATTGTGGTATAATGTGGGTTTATGATATGATATATATATAGTTTATTGCTAGGAATAAAATATATACAAACACTGTTACTAATTGGAGAGAATTGGATTCGAAATTGGTCTGGTGCGTTGCACGTCTTAACGAACTTCTTTATGTCGTGCTTATCTGTTCGCACCCGACTTCTTTACGCGACTCTCTCGATCGACTCTTTTTTCTCAACTGTTTGTACAAGACTAGACAGTGCATTCTTCGGCGCAAAGCACATATACACGCTCATACATTCGAGGCCATAGGGTACTCGAAATTTCTATGCCCTTTGTATATATTTTGGCGCGACCGTCCGTCTTTAACTCTGCACTGTTCCAACGCATTATTTTTTCAAAACGTCCTAATACCGTTAAAATTCTCGCGAACTATAAGAATATAATCTCAAAGTTTCAGAATGAATTTGGAAAAATTGAGGAAGTTACGGTTGCCGAGAGTGGCGCAACTGTTGAGCTGCGTTGGGGCTATAGAGCGCGCAGCAGGTATAGACTCACGCTCGCGGCGGAATTCCTTAAATTTTATTATTATAATTATAACCTGCTTTATAATGTTTGAAGATAAGACGAAAGAATGGTTTAGAAGTCCAAAAAGTAAAAAGCCAATGTATCGGCCACATCAAGAAGGGAATGAGCACTGGGAAGGGATGGAAAGGGGAGATTGACGGATACTTTGATTAAGAAACTAACCACTTAATACTACATTAACTACTTGGAGAAGGGTGGCTAAGAACAAGAAATGTGGAGAGTGTTGAAGGCATGAAGAACAACATTATGCCTACTTATTATCATTTCTGATTTACAAACGAAAATCCACAGCATGAATACTCCTCGGAAGGCGCAAATAGCTGGTGCAAGTGGCAGAAATGTAGAGCTATCACAGAAAATTAGGATTTGTTTCAGCAATTTATACAGATTTATCCAAGAATTAATTACTCCGGAAATGCTTAGGCATTTAAGCTCCGGAAATACTGTTGGGAATTTAGCTCTGACACACCTCAATTCCGGGTTCAAAAAAGTTGAAATAGCATCGTATGTTTTTTCTGGACTGTTCAATGAAGAGTATACTTCCATTTTATAAAGTATGCAAAAGTTAAAAGTAAATATTGGAAGGCAATGTAAGAAGTACGCTGATAAGGTCCACGTGCACTGCTTCATTCGACAAAGACCATGCAGCGCTTTGCCCACCAAAGGAGCTCGTAAATTACACAGAGCGTTGCAAATCGAGTAAAATGAATTGTGCGAGAAAGCTGAAGGACTATTCTTTATGTCCTGGAATTGGTGATTAGTTGGTATGATATAGATATCATACACTTTCCACGTTTCAAATCTTTAAACGCGTTTTTCTCAAAACTACATTTTTGAAATTGGCGTAAACTCTTACTTGAAAGCTATTCAATGTATTTAAATGAAACTTTAACAATAACTGAAAAACATTATTACCTTCTATGTGAATCTATTTGTTTTGAAAAATCACACAAAAAAAAGTACTTTTTCATAGCAAAACGTGAAAAAATTACGTGAAAACGCGAACTTTTCTTTACAAAGACGCATAACTGTTTCTATTTTCAACTCTTTTTCGTTTTTTGAGTTCATATAAAAACTTCAGATATTAGTAATAAGAAGTTTTTAAACGGTTTTATTTAGACAAATACAACGAAGTAGAGAACTCATGTCAATTTGCAATACGCGCGCAGACCCACGAGAAAGACGTCGTGATATGTGTACTATTTTATTTTACCATGCAAAAAGAAATATATTTTATTAATTTAAGATATGTATAAGTGAATACCAAACATCAAAAAAATCTTAAAATAGTTCATCTTCTTTAAAAAAAACTTGTGAAATGCATATATGTTTTATGCTTCAATATGTGTTTACCCTTTTAATTATAAAGTAGTGTGTATATTAAATTACGAGGAACGAGTTTTAAATAGCGTTGAAGAAATACTCGAACTTAAATTAATGTGTTTGTAAAGACTTAGTTTAATCCTCTCGATACGAGCGCTGTGCCCGCCGTAATACACCCGCAGTAATGCATTGTGCCGCGCGGAAAATGCACACAAAGTAGCCCTCTTTTGTGTGAATATTTTCTTCAACATTAAATAAGAACTGTGATTAATAAAACAATGTTTTTTTTTTATAAAAAGTGTTGTTTATAGCTTTAATATTGAAATCTATTTACATAAAATTGTATTAATTATATAAGTAACGGTTATTTAAGATTATATACAAAATTATATACAGAACAATACATATCAAATGGATGGCAGATATATCCGGCGCTCGTACCAACAGGATTAAACGTAGCTTCTGACTTTAGATGGCTAAAGTACAACTAACGAGTCTGACCTGACGGTTTTGAGGAGAGGTAGAGGGCAAATTGAACATCCCTGATGTACCTATGAGCAAAAGCGAGTGAGATTTTCAAATAGATTGTAAACTGGCTGACATGGTAAAATTAACTTCTTCCCGTTCGGATATCCTCCCCACTACGCTTTCCGTTTTCCCCTCCCCTCCGCCGTCAGCACTATGTCATCTGCATATGTTAATGAGTATAATCTAATCTCTCTCCACCCTGACGTTCCCCAATTTCACCTTCCCCAATTATTCCTCTAAATCCGCTATAAGAATGTTGAGTCCGGGCTCACTAGGGGGCTTGTCTGGCAGTCCAGTCTTAACTCTCTTGCTATCCAAAATATCTCCCTTCCTTCTCCTCCCACCCTTACCTTGCTCTACGTCGCTCTCATAATCTCCTCCACTTTCCTCACCAGCCAATCTCTAACTCCCTTCTTCCTCATCGTCTCCATCAGCACCCTCGTCTCCACGGAGTCAAGGGTTACCTTCAGATCCACCACAAAAACCATCAGCTCTCCACCTCTCCTTTCCAATCATCTATTTATCAAGTAAACACATATACATTATCCACTGGCCCTCTTCCTTTCCTAAAACCTGCCTGATTTCCAGGTACCCTCCCTTTCCTCTCCACCTCTTAACACAACCTCTCCGCAAGCACCGCAGTGTACACCCTGTATAAAGCTTATATTACTGTCAGACCCGTATAATCCGCAACCACCTTTCCTTTCTCCTTCTTCCTCATTGGCATTACTAACCCTTCCATCCACCTCTCAGAATATTATCCCCCTTCCATACCCTGTTGCAGACTCCCCTTGCTCATTCCATAATTTCCTTGTCTCCGTACTTCTAAGCCTCCCCGATACTCTCTCCCCACATCATTTTCCTATCTCTTATTTTTCCTATCGTCTCCCTAAATTCCTTCTCGCTTATCTCCTCTTTCTCTTCCTCCTTTCCCCCTGTTTCCTTTCTCCTTCACCCTTTATTATTTATCACTCATCCCTCTGTCCCTCCCAGTGCCGTTTTTAAATACTCACTCCACTACTCTACCGAAATTCCTTCCTCCATGTCCTTCCCCTTTCTCCTTTTCTTATTAATTAACTCCCATATCTCCGCTTCGTTTCTCGCCTCTCTAATCCTCTTTTCCTATATTTCTCATATAACGCTATAAATTCCCTCTTTTTCTCCCTATACTCATCCCCTTCTCCCCTTTCGTTTTCCACTCTTTCAGTGGCTCTCTTGCGTCTTCTTTCTTTTTCCTGCACTCCCTACCCCACCAACCCCTCCCGGGTACCTCCCGTTGCTCGTCCCTTCTTTTTGTCTATTTTCATCGTCACCACCTTCACCCCTCTCTCCTTCTCCTCTCACTTCAACCTTCTCCACGCCCCCCCAGCTTTTCATCCCGATCATTTCTTTAAACTCCTTTCTCCTCTCCTCACCCCATATCCCTCTGCTTTCCTACTCTCATTCTACCTCCTTCTGCCTCCATACCTTCTATTCCCTTTATCACCATTGTTAGGAGCATGTGATCCGAGTCCACGTTTGCTTTCACTGCCATCAGCTCCACCTCCATCCTTGTCCATCTACCACCATAATATCAATTACGGTCCTCCTTCCTTCACCGATATCCCCCGATCTCATCACCTCTTGCACAGCCGTTTAGCCCTCCACCTCCTCCCTGCCGTTTCCACCAGGTACTTGATCATTATCCTCTCCTCCTTATTTATCACCTTGTCTCTAGAAATTTTTTCCCTCTTTCGTGTCACCCTTTCCCTCTCCACCTGCTCCCCTAACCCCCTTCTTCCTTTGCTATCTTAGCATTAAAGTCCTCGCTTCTCCTATCAGTATGGTCCTCCTTTTTTCTTTCCTTTCTCCTTCCCTATCTTATAGTAACCCTTCCATTTTCTCCGGACCGCCACTCAAATACTCCCCTATTACACTCAACCTCTGACCCTTACCCCTTACGATCCCCACCACCCTTCATCTCTCTCCCTCCTCTTTTCATACTTCCCTCCCTACGAGCAATAATCCTCTTTAACCCTTATCGCTATCCCCCCGCTTACTCCCCGCTCTTAATTCCTATCTCTGGCTATTGCGCCTTCCATTCGTAACTCCTGGGAAATCTCCTTTTCACAGCCATGCACCCTTTTTCCCACCCACGTCTCCGATAACTGCATTATGTTCTCTCGTTTTTCCATCCTTTTTTCCTTCTCCTCTAACTTCCTCAGCCTTCTTCTCTGCTCCTCCATCTAATTCCTCAAACTCTTCCTCTCTGCTGCCTGCTTTCTCGTCTCCTCCCTCACCTTTTCCATCCATGCCTTGAGCATCACCATTGCTATAGTTTTTACATATTTCTTATCTCTCCAGCTCACTTTCGCCTCTTAGTGGTGATCGCGTTATCCTACAGCTCTTAGCGCACGCCATCTCCTCCTCCCGCTGCTCGATATATTTCCCTTTTTCTCTTTTCCCTGTCTCCTTCGTCAGACTCATTCTTAATTTCTTTCTTTCCCTCGCCCTGCCTTTCTTTATCTCTATCAGCCTCACTCCTGCCCTGAACTGCCTTTTTTCCACAACTCTTCTCTTCCTCTCCTTCTCCACTTGTCTTGCTCTCCAACGAGCCTAACCACACTTTCATCACCGTTGTTACTCCAACGCCCTTTCTCTGTCTCTTACTCCTCTTGTACCCTTTGCTTTCCCTACTCTCCCTTTTCTTGATCCAACTCTATCACCCACCCACACTGCCTCTAATTACTCGAAATCACCCCACAATATAACACACTCTTAGTGCCTCTTCACTTTCAATCGCACCGGAAACGGAAGTCCAGTAGTCCTTTAGGTAATTGTCTACAATATTCGTCAGGTATTTAAGTACATTAAAATGTCTCTCCAGAAAGTCTAAAGCATTCCTCCACCTTACCAATTTGAACATCTTCTTGGTATCTACAGTAATCAGTAAATGATCGGGGTTCAAAATATGATTTCCCTACTTAGTGCGTCTGGCAGCCTGTATGAACCTCTACATGCCGTCCACCGTCGCCCTCCTGTGTCTGAAACTCAACTTGTGTTTCGAAAAGCCTCCAACGACTGTTATTGTTTTATGAAAGCGAATGGGTAGGAGATTCTTTGGTACCTTGAAAACGGTATGGAGACTGTACATAGGCCTATAAACTGAGGGTACGCCCACTGGTTCCTTGTTTTTGTCAATCAATTCAAGCCTGCTCGCCATCCAGACACTCTAGAAGATGTTGAGTTTAAATACGAGTTATTCACCTGTAGCATGAAATGCAGATGCTTTTTATATGAAAATGGGTATCTGTTTAACAAATTTAACACACACACACACACACGCACGCGCACGCACGCACGCACGCACGCGCCCGCACGCACGCACGCACGCGCGCGCGCGCGCGCACACACACACACACACACACACACACACACACACACACATAAATAT
>JBCFXI010001463.1:21245-52784 GCA_038496175.1 Ampulex compressa | reverse complement strand
AGCTCTCAAGACATATAATGGTTATGCGGCTTAAGTGTGAAGTTGGTTTCGAAAAAACGTAATTAAGTCCTCTGACGGGAAAAAACGAAATTACTTTCCGAACAACCCAATAATTTGTGCTCAGTTTGGCTTTTCATGCTTGTAAAAATGTAGAGTATCGTCGAGGTATTGATTTTGTATCGCCCAGCGAGTATGGGGACTACTTTGGAATCAAAGTCGTTGCAGAAGTCGAGCATCCTCGACGATGCTGAGGAGAAATCACGTTTTACGAAGGACGTTTAACCGTTCCGTCGAAGTAAGCGATCCTCAGTCCACGCTTGAGATTGGCAAGATTCCCAAATAAGTCCTCAGGATCCCAAATTCCAAGACACCGTCGCATTAATTCCCGCAGAACTTACTGCAATCACAATCCCACGGCGGTATTAAGCTCTCATCGCGTCTCACGCCCCTAATTCATCCGACTACCGTTAAAATAAACAATCCTCTCATAATATCCAAAGCTCGCCAGACAAATTACCAAGTGACTCCTCGAGATCCCAAATTCCAAGACACCGTCGTATTAATTCCCACAGTACTTACTCTCATCTCTCTCCTCTCGACGATTAACCTCTCATCGCATCTTACGCATACCGCCATTAAAACAAACAATCCTCTCAAAATATCCGAGGTTCGCCAGACAAATTCTCAGACAACTCCTCAAAATCCCAAATTCCAATACACCCTCCTATTAATTCCCACGAAACTCACTCTCATTTCCCTCTCTTATCAATCAACGCATCTTCCTCTACCACCATTAAACCAAACGATCCTCTCACAATATCCTCAAATTCCTCATTTATACTCCTCAAAATCCCAAATTCCAAGACAGCATCGTACTATTTTTCATAGAACTCACTCTCATCTTTCTTTCTCTCGTCAATCAACACATCTTCCTCTACCACCATCAAACCAAACAATCCCCTCACAATATCCTCAAATCCCTCATTTACACTCCTCAAAATCCCAAATTCCAAGACAGCATCGTACTAATTTTCATAGAACTCACTCTCATCTTTCTTTCTCTCGTCAATCAACGCATCTTCCTCTCCCCCCATCAAACCAAACGATCCCCTCACAATATCCTCAAATCCCTCATTTACACTCCTCAAAATCCCAAATTCCAAGACACCATCGTATTAATTCCCACAGAACTCACTCTCATCTTTCTTTCTCTCGTCAATCAACGCATCTTCCTCTTCCCCCATCAAACCAAACGATCCCCTCGCAACAACCAAGGCCCACCGGACAAATTCCCAAATAACTCAAGACCCCTGCACCGTCCATCGCGCATAACTCCTTTCCTATTTATGCAGAGGGCTTAACCCAGGGGGCGGGGAGTACCGCCGATCGGTCGGCAGGTGATCGAGAGCGATCCGATCAATCCGCCGGAGCGTATCCAGCGCGGTTATGTCGCGGCAGAAATCGGGGATTGGAGATGAAGGGGGCAGAATCCGGGCGGCGGAGCGCTGTCGGCCGGCGTTATGGTCCGATTCGGTCGAAGGGGGTAGGAAGTGGCGGGGGAGGTGTCTCGAGGGGGTAACAGGTCGGATGTCCGGCAGTCCGTCACCGGCTATCCCCGGTATCTCCGGCTTGGCCCGCCACGTCACGGCGACCGGCCTGCAGCCATATCGCTGGCTACATAACAAGTCCTGAATATGCATATATTCGGCTATAGGGTCGCTTCACTGGCCCCGCCGGGGACGTGTAAGTGCCAGCATCCAAGGGGTGTTTGCGGACCAACGAAAGACGCCGCTTTAATCGCAGCGCTCTCCGTTAATTTACCACGATGCTCGGCCGATCGATCAGCCGCCTTCATCGTTGCGCTGAGATTTACGCTGATGCCGGAATTATCGAAGCGGCCGACATCTCGGATCGGTGATTGTTTAGGCGTTTATATCGAGGTATTAGGTGCGCGATTTTGCCTTCTGCAGGGTTCCCCGAAATTCGTGGCTTTGTTGGAAATGATTGGTCGTATATTTATGATTGGAAGTAGCGTTCATCGTGTTTCTACTTTCTTCTGTATTTCGGACAGCGTATAAATTGTGGGTTGAGAAAGCCGCTGCTTTTTAAATAATATACGATTGATAAAATTGCGTACCTGATTTTTTATACGATTTTGTACGATCTTCTTGGGTCGCGCGAATGGTGATATTGATTTCTTGATGTTTCTTTTTAATGTATGAAGTAAGTGTGAGTGTGTTTTAAAGGTTACGTAATGATTATAATGCGTTGTTAATATTGATGTATTGTGTTGTGTGGGATCGATATACGTGGACGTGGTATTGCGTGTATAATTTGTGATCCGAGGAAGATACGCCTTTGTGTATTGTTCATCGCGAGAATCCGTGGGCAATGTCTTGGCCGCGCGGCATTGTATTATACATCCTGCTTTATCCTTGGATCGCGTTTTTTCACCCTCGCGAGGGATGATACTTCACTGCCAATCGCACTCATATCCTACGCCACGGAACCAGTCCTGAATATGCATATATTCGGCTTTAGGGTCGCTTCATTAACTCCGTCGGGGACGTGTACATAAGTGCGAGCATTCAAGGGGCGTCTGCCAACATTCTGGACCCGTCAAAAACATCGCTTTTGTCTTTGCGGCACTTTTATATGTGTCTCCGTTGTACATTTCGCATACGCGCTCTTTAACGCGATTAAGTGCATCGTTTAAGATGTTGTTCGTCCACGATCAGATCTATGGTTCTCTTTTTCACGATTAACGTATACACCTAATTTTGTTTTTATATTATAGATACGTTCTCAAAGAATACGTGTAAAAAAAATTCGGGTAAAAAAATCTCTAATGTCGCAGTTATAATCTATGTAAATCTCTAATTTGGGTAAAAAAAGTCTCCAATGTCGCAGTTATAAAAATAAAAGTAAAGCAAGATTTTCTTCTTAGAATTTGGTTAAGTCAAAATAAGTCGTGTAAAAAGGGAATTACATTTTTTTCCTAATTCGCGTTAAATCAAAATCGTGCAAAAGAAGTTCGCGTACAAACAGGATTGGCTGTATTTCGATGCGTCACCGTAATGCCGGCGAACAGCCTATTTACATTTAATAATCCCATATGCGCTTTGAGCCGGGATCTTTTCACGTAGGGTGCATCTCAAACTACCGGATATACCTATATATACGATGACACACACGATTATCTACGTATCTCGACCAGCCTCACCGTGGCGAGGCGACTGAAATTTCACCCCTTCGACGAGATTATCAGACGTACCAGCGTCCGCCAGGACGAGCAGTCTCACGAATATTCATCGAGAAACTACTCATAAGACACTTATAAATATTAAACCACCTAAACAAATTCTTCCCAACCGACTTCCAAGATATTATAAATAGGGTTCTTGTGGCCTTCTCTCAGCATGCAACAACTACGTTGAGTATATATAAACACCTTTCTTACTATTCACTTATTACAGTTTCTCCCATTCGGGTGTGGACCTTTTCAAATAAGCACTGTCAATAAATAAGTAAATAAAATATAATATATAAGGATATTGTTAAACTAAATAAATAGTCTTAACTACAATCGTTAAACTAGAAATAGTCCAAAACAACAGTTGTCACCAGCCAAGGAAGCGGGATATTCATCCTCCACCCTCAACAAATCCGAATAAGCAAAGAACAACAGTACCCCGATGTCCAAGATATCGATCAACGAGCATGCACGAGCTTTAAATCCCTAATTTTGCCTCTTCAAATTCTAGATCCACCTTCTAAGAGCACTCGATCCTCTATCCGGAGACACGTTTCGCGGTCAAAGCCTCGGGCCTCCCGTCCGCAGACCGTTATCAAGCGAGGCCTGACACCGACCAACGCCAATAACGCGCCACGGCCAAGACAGACGAGACACCCCGTATACCGATCGCGCCTTCCCCAGAACTCGAACCACCGACGCGTGCACTCCCCCTCCCCTCCCCTCTCCACCAACCGCGTCCACAGGCTTCTATTCAGCCCCCCCCCCTCCTCCTCACTCAACCGCGCCATATAATATATAGGATCTCGTCGTTCGGTCCGCGTACCGGACAGACGCACCCTGCGTGTGTGCCCCCCCCTCCTCCTCCTCCTCCAGCCGTCCCCTCGCACTGGCCGATCCTCTATCCATGCACTTTGCGCCCCTCGCGCCCCCCCTCCCCCTCCACCACTTGCTCATCGGCGAAGCACCATTGACGCCAGTTCACTGCCTGCCACGGCGCGGATTTATGGCTGTGTACGCTGCCCGCTCGTATATTCGCGGCCGGATTTTGACGTATCGCGTACATTAGGGAAATTCTAATTACCCGCTCTTCGGCCGCTGCTGGGGATTTTCGGGGAAAGAGAGAGGAGGGGGGAGGGTGGGAATCAGCGGCGACGACTACCCGCTTTGCCCGTGTCGCGGCTCAGGTTACGGCCCCGCGTAAAATTCGGCGAGCACCGATCGGAGATTTCGAAGGATTAAATGCCAGGGTGGGTTCTCGGAGGGGGCTGCTTTTGAGATGAGCCCTTTGCTGGAAGAGCGGAGGGGAGTAAGTAGGGGGGTATTACTCTTTTGGTCGATGATAAATGCAAGGTTCGCGAGTTTGAAATGAGTGGCGGGTATTCGGTGGCTTTGCTGCTGGTGGGGGTGCTGGTCGTATGGGGTACGTTGAGTATGTAGGGGTATTGGTTGTACGTTGGGTTGTTTCGAGTTATTGGTGTACGACTTTGCGTCCGCTGATTTTTTTTTCTTTTTTTGTTGATGGTTTTGGCGGTGGATCGTGGTCGAAGTGAATGGGTTATGGACGATGTGCGATACACTTGGGTATCTGTCGACGTAACCGCATGGGAACGTAAGAATTGTAAATGTATAACCGGCTCTTCACGATAAAGTCTTAGATTTTGGAAAAAACCGGTGAAAGTAAAGTTGTACGGTTAAAAATATTGAGAGAGGTGTAAAGATTAGTACCTCACTGGGTAATGTTTTTTTTTTTAAGGATTCGTTGTTTATTATATATTTATTTTTTATATATAGAAAGACACTGATTGAACTTATCGTATAGTGGATTTGATGTATACATAGCTATTCGCGTTAATTTTATTTATAAAGAAAATCAACGAGAATATACTAATATTTAGCACGAGGATAAAAAATACATTATTCATCCCCAGATCTACTCCCTGAACGTTTAATTTCTGGATTTCGTTATTTTCCTCAAAACTCGTTTATAACTTCAAACTTTGCGTCATAAATATCCGGCGTCCATTCGAAATGCTACGTAAGATACAAAGAAGAAACTGTAACACAGTATGCAATCGACAGAGTGATGTGGACGCACTTCATCGGCATCAACCGACGTTTGAGCTCCCTGGCCTTTTCGATTTCGATTCCAGGTTCGAAACCTAGCGGAAGGAAGTCTTTGAAGCGTGAGCGTACCGACAGAAGGTCCGTACAGTCTCCCTGGTCAGTTTCCAGTTTCCCTTTGATGAGACGATGATAGGATTTCTCCCTCGCCCGCCTCCCTTTCTCTTCACCTCCTTATTTTATTACATGCTCCATGTCTTCGACCTTCATCTCAATTTCTTTTTTTTACCTCAATCCACTTCGAAGCGATGGTCGAACATCGAAAGGTCATTGGCAGAGAAGTGGAAGGAGGAGGCTTGGCACCGATAAAGAGTAAAATGCTTCGATGGACTCCGAGGTAATTTGAATACGAGCGCTCGTCGCGATAATGCTTCATACTCTCATTGGCGCATAGTCTCTCAAGCCTGTCACGAGGAGCGTGAAACAGTCGCGCAGTAAAATATAAACGATCTCCTTGTTCCTTCTGAATTACTCTTTCCAGTTACAGAATTTCCTGGTGGCCACAGAGAGAGAGAGAGAGATAAGTGTGCGAGTAAACTGTCTTACGTCTGGACAAAAATCCAGGGGATTTAATTGAATTCCAATGCACCAGGTCATTGCCCGGGTAATACAGCCATCGATCCAACTTGTCATTTGGCCGATGTTCGTTCATATTCCATGAAAGATACACACCTACGTTGTTTTCTGCGCGGCTATGCTGATATTCATATGTTTACCGTACGCATGCATAAAATATCATTCCCGCCGATTCCTGGGTAATCTCGTTTATCCGTTTGCATTGGCTGGAAGCTCGTCAAGCGGCCCGGGAAAACAGGCGGACGGATGTTAAGTTATTCGAAACGATCGAGGTACGAATAATTTGTAGAGTACCGACGCTATCTGCCCGGCGATTAATTAAATTATGCATGCTCCGTAAAGGAAAATAGGATTGTCCGATTAAAACCTTCGCCCCGTGCGCTGATGCTATCCATTTTTTCTACCCCCCCCCCCCCTCTCCTGTCCTTTATACCTTCGCGGGGCGCGTGTTTATTCCTGCATTTACATCGGGATGCGCGCGCATCAGGAATTTCCCCTGAATTGGTAGCCTTCCTACTTCTCGCGCATATCTGTACCGCTTGGTTTTTTGAAAAAGTAGCAGTGAGACTTAGTGGCGAGTAAGTCAATCACGGTCTGTGCAATTATTGCTTAAGTCAGACGAGCAATATTCCCTCGAGGAGAGGTTATTGTGAATTGAAAAGATATTTTTTGCAAGAAATATTTAATGTAAGAGAAATAAAATTGTAAGAGGAAAAATAAGGATGTATACATATGTGTGGGATTCCTAAAGGCGTTGCGTCTCAATTCGTCGCGACGCGTTCGTGGCTTAGTGCAAGACTCTTATCAGCAGGCGTGTAGTGTGAATAGGGAAGTGTGTAGGCGTGAGACGGATAAATGTCTGTATATATATATATGTGTGTGTGTGTGTATAGCCAGTGGAACTGCGTATGGGTAGTAGAAAAGAGTGAGTCGGATCGCGTAGAATAAAGTATAGCATTGTTAATAATTAGGAATGTTCAATCAATCTTAAAAACTGATTCCTACATATTGATATTTATTTAAGACAATCAGTCTGAAATTCTTCTTACACCTTGAAACTCCTATCCAAAACCTGATTTCAAATATTTTTCCATTCACCACCGAACCTTTATGCGAACCGCGGTAATAATAAATACGAATGTCGATATGAGACGAATACGCAAGCGGTTTATGGGGGTGGGCACTCGGCACTAATTATCGGGGTTTATGCTTACCAAGCTCCGGGCAATTTAAAGAGACGCGAAACGGTATGGTATTCGTAGATTACGCTTCGAAAACAATTTCGGGTGGACCGTGACTTTGATAAACGACGGTACGATGGACAGGGGCGCCATACGTTTTCTCGGAACCGCGCGTCTCGCTGCTTTAATTAGAGGCCCACGATCGGGTAAACGAAATACAATAGGGCTGATAGGGGGAGAAGCACTTTGGAGAGATTTTAAGGTCGCTGTAGGGTAGCACGTGAGCTCGAAGATGTGCTTGCAGAAATATCTCTGTAAACTTCAGTCATTTTTTTCCAATTAAAAGTATCCAGACTGATGATCGAAGATCGACTTTGCACTTGTCGAATGCAGTTTGATATTCGTCTCCGGTTCGAGTGATACGCGAGCTTCAGTTTTAGGATAGCTTCGAGTCGTATAGGAATCGAACAGGAAGCTCGTAGCTTTGTCGCTTGCTTAGCATCGGCGATATTGCATGCGAAATGCACCGGCTGATTTGATCAGCGACAATTGGCACACAATGTGCTGGAGGACGATTGCATTGATCTGCGTTGTATCAAAATTCATCGCCCTAATTAATCGTCCGTCAAATTAGACGTGTAATTAGTTCCACGGCTCATGAAAATTCATGCGCCGCTCGCGGATTTAACGGCGTACAATCCGGTGCTATCAAATTATTATAAAAATTCCCAGTCTCGAAGCTGTCGAGAAACTCACCGTTGAAATTCTTGTTGAAGTTCTTGCGCTTCTATAACGCAATCTTTGGTTGAAAAAGGAAATCGTCCTAATAAAGTTTTGCCAAATAATTTGATTTTATTATGGAATCGTAAGGATTTATTTGAGTGGAAGAGTGTCTTGATGTATTTTTGAATTGAAAAACATTATTAAGTTCTCGAGTTATTTATGGTACTTGAGTTACTCGAGATTCTTATGGCGCATCTTCGGTGTTTACGTCATCGTAAAATGCAACAATTTTGATCAGCGATTAAAGAATATTCTCGTAAACAATTTTGGTATGTAATAAAATCCACGCACTGTATTGGATACTCTGAATATTTTCCACGGTTATTGATAAAAGTATTAGCGATAACCATCGGGTCCAGCTGTTCTTTAGCGATCGAGCATCGGTTATTGCATAGCAGGTACGCAAATTAATTGCTTCTAGAATCATTAACTCTGCTTTATTAAAGTTCGACTAACAAAATGAAATTTAACGACGCGATCCGAGATTTAACTATCGACGCTATAAAGGCAACAATAAAAACAGCGTTTCGTCTGCCATTCGCCGCGTTTTAAGCACTTTTGTGTCATGCGTCAAGCGTTTGACGGACACATTAATTACTATCTGAAAAGCGCATGTCTGCCGCCGAATAAGTCGCCAGTAATTACGTCTAGTAATTAAACACATCCACATATAGATATACGAGGATCAGGTCGAAGTTATTAATCGCCTATTTTTTTTTTTTATCCAGACAACACTTTATATCATCAGCAATCCGTCCGATAGTCTTTGATCATTTCTAGGAAACACAGAACGATTATTTTTAACAATCCCTGATGAAACCTTAACAAAATATATAATATATAATATAATATATTATAAATCACTGTGAGAACTTGATTACGGCTAAAAACCAAGTAGCTTGCAAGGAAATTATAAAATTACAGTAGTAAAACGAGGATAAATATTTGAAACAATTTTGCGTGAGAGCTGAAATTAAGCACGATCAAAGTTCCATGTTAATATTAATTTCAAGAGAAACGTTTGTTTTAGATAACGTATTAATAAGGTCGTTGCGGTAAGAAGTCCGTGTTGCGCGAGACGAAGAATTAATGTAGATCGCAGAAGATCGTCCTACGTCGAGAAAAGAACGATATTCGATGGAACATGGAGAACGCGTCTTCTCGAGCGGCAGAAAACGGACGTGAAAGCGCCTCCTTGATCTTCGCCAAGCCTGATTCGCGCATAACATCGTGGCGGATGATTAACGCGTCCCGCAACGCGTCTTAATCTGCGGCAGCAATTACGCGACTATCAAACTATTAATACCAGACAATGCTAATTGCAGTTGCGCGACTGTTGATGGCTGCCAGTTTGGCGACAAACAGGCAAGGGTTGCACGCGATCATCCCTCAGATTCGACCTAAAGTTTCCAGGGTGTATCGCAGGATAGCACACAAAGGTGGATGCTTCATCGGATAATTTATTTGTCTCTTCAATAATGGCAGGATTCCATGTACGGGACGCGCATGCGCAATTAGACCTATTTGTGATCTCGTATTCGCGAATTCCATGGGATTTCCGTGAGGCTCGAACAATCGATAAAACGTATCGATTTAAACGTAATACAAGTACGCTTAAAAAAAAAAAAAAAAGGACACTTGAATATCGTTTCCCAAACAGAGACGTGCGAATGCTTACAAAGAGGCAATTTATATTTCATATCCCCCATTGGCCGCTGATTATAACCGCATTAATCGATTATGAAATGTATAAATTCCGGGGCCAGAATCCTCAAATATTACTTTGGCATGGCCAGCAGATTGAATATGATTACCCGCGGAATCGCGCTAACAGTTGCACCGCGATGAAACGGAAATCGTTTAACCGAGATATACACCCTTTACGTGTTTCCACGTCGCTCACTTTCCAGGAATCCTAGAATTGATTAGCGGCCCGCGTCACGCAACTGACAGACGCTTCGATCGTTGAACAATGTATCTTAATCCGGCCGCTGTAATCAAATGACTATCAAGGTATTGCAGGGGGAAGCGATAGAATTCAGCCGCAGCGACGATGTTAACAATAAACCTCGCTGCTGCTGTATCACGGTGAGCTGGGTAAAATCTGTATTATCGAGGATTACCACGGATGTAATTGAACCTTGCATCGAGAAAGCAAAAAGGTATCGTGCTAACGTATCTCACTCCATTGGTGTTCGTTTCGAGATATTTAAAATGACCATACGGGTCGAGGTTTATCGATGTCGAAGTCAGGGGAGAAATTTACGCTAAAAGATATGAAACGCCCATGGAGCTACAATTGTTGATAAATTTCATCCAATACTCGTCCTCTGCTTCGGATCAACACTCGTTGTAATCATTAATTCTGCCGATGTTAGAATATCGTAAGAATAGTTTCGAGCTCAAATTTAACACAAACACGCTTTTCTTCTCCGATAATCTTCGATGAAGCAACATTACTCAGTATATCGACTCACATATTCTTCTTCAACAAGTTCCAACATTCGACAGAATTTTCATTCGAGTCAGTGCTATATTAATTGATAATCAGCTGTGGTTCGAGTCAGATATATTAGTCAATAAATTGCATCCAATACTCGTCCCCACTTTCAGTGCTACCTATAACCCCACAAATGCTACCTATAAATGCTAAACCTACAATCTTAAATCCAATTCCTTACCCTTAACATTATACATCATAATATCGTAACAACATTATAGTCAAGATACACCATAATATCCTGAGAACAAACTCAAGTTTACCACAAACACACTTTCCTTCTTCTTAAATCATCTTCGATCGAGCAACATTACTCAGAACGTCGACTCGCATATTCCTCCTCAACAAGTTCCAACATTCAACAGAGTTTTCCTTCGAGCCAGTGCCCGCCTCCGCGGATCTCTCACGTTCCCTTAAATCTTCAAAACAGCCTCTTACATACGCATCGATCGCCCTCAGAGTCCGTGCCATTTTCAATCGTTACACCAGGGCCAAGAAGTTCAGGAGTTACCGTCTACCTTAAACCCGACAGGACACATCGTACATCGTGGCCCCGGCAGCGCTGTAACTTGCCCTCGTAATCGATTAACCATCGAACGGTCAGCGCATAATGCAGCTAATTCCGTATACGAGGAACACGTTACGGTGCAACGCCTCTGCGCATATTCCCCGGGACTTTATCCCTGGTTACATTAAATCCCACATTCGCCGGAGTGCGCCAGTAAATGCCAAAATAGGCGTCGCGCGGCACCATAACCGCGAAATGCCCCATCGAGAATGGCTTTATTGTTTATCGTACGCAGGCCGGAGATAATTTAATTGTCATTTCCAAAGAATCCCCAATTACCTACCGAGATTGTTTAATCACGGGAGCAAACCTCGGCCGGGCCACAATATCGGGGAGATTTAATAGATAACGCCGTATATCGTGGACATTAATCAGGGCGCCGGCAGTATCAGCCGGTGGATTATACAAATAACGTAACATTAATTTAATTATGCAAATATCGCGCGAACAACGACGCCCAGGCCTCGTATCCGCGCAGCGATCGAAGGGCCGCTCGATTCTACGGGCCAACGGATTTTTATAGGCGCAGGTACTTACTCGGGATAACTTTAATTCGCCGCATCAATATTTACGATCTTCAAATATTAATTCAACCTTGCGATCTGGTGATTATTTTTAATAATACAGCCACGCAGCAGTGGCTAAGTGATTATTATGATTCATGACAAAAATAGTGTATGTGATCGACCCAATTTCCAGCATATCCATTTCATATGAGCAGGTGGAGAATTGGAATAAGTATCTTGAAAAAAAAAAAAAAAGAATGAAAAATCTCAATACTCCTATGAAGATCGAGAAATGCTTAATGGACTTTTATTTGCACGCACAGAGAGTCTATGTCGTGCGAGAGAGAGAGAGAGAGAGAGAGGCGCGTGGAGGGAATAATAATTTGAAAAATGATTCCCGGCGCGCTGGACGAAAGAGCAGCGCGCGCTGCGGCTCGAGTGCGCTTCTCGGAACGGCCGTTGAAATAACAATGACGCGAATGTGCGGCTTTAACAATGTTGATTTCTTCCTCGGCGCTTTGAATGATATTCCGGCGATCGCCCACAGCGAGCCGGGCTGTTCAAATTAATTCCATCGGCAACGCCTGGCACCGTATATGGCCGAGGCATCCATCTGTGGTGTATCATAATGTGTCGGCAATGTTTGGAGATTCATTAATTCAGTGACTATCGAAATAGGCGTGTGTGATTAACCCACGTGACGTACCTAACTCAACGCTCGTTTGCACGCGAATTTGGTTGCGTCGGGCCAAATTGCCGAAATAAACAAATAAAACCCAACCGAGCCTCGTCCCTGCCCGATCCGCGAATGCGTGAATACGAGTTTTAGAAATACCCCAAGCATGCGTATCGATTAACGGATTTTTTTTACAAGTTTTCCTATATTCGTTGGAACAAGGTTCGACGTAGTTTACAGAGGTAGACGAATCTGCGCGTTGAAGGCGTGAATAATTGTGGCGTATCGTGATAAATTGGCAATCTTTGGAGAGTCGTCAGTTCGATGATTATGGGAATGGAGGCTCGATTGACCCTCCCTAACGTATCTAATTCCGCGTGCCCTCCAGACGAGAATCCCTTTTAAACGAAAATCCAAGAGTCACCAATGGGATTTAATGGGGCAGCGCGAGCGAATTGTCCGTAAATGACGCTTCGGGACGATAAGAGAGAGAATGCCTACGCGCCGATGCTCCTGGGGCTCTTTTCAATCTCCAGGGCGTAACGAAATTTTGAGTCGATGGCGCAGATTATAGAGATATTCGGATATTCGTTATCGTTGCTTCATTTGAAAATACGTAGATGGAATTGTCCGATAAAACTGGACGTGTCTAATTGTAACCGTAAATAGAAATAACGTGATGATTTGGTGTAAATATCGAAATGTAAAAGGTATATACGCTTTGTCCGCGTGTCGTTTTTATTTTGTCGCTAAATAAGAGAGGGTAAATTAATATTCGCGGATCGGCATTTCAAAACGTCAAATTGTAATTTAAATGCGCGCGGTAATTTGTTACGATATTTTGCATGAAACATTGAAAGGCTGGAAGTGCCAATTTTCCGGTTGAATATAAAATGTGTAATATTAAAATTAAAGTAAAATATACGCAATAATATGACGCGTGCGATCATCGCGGAATGTGCGATGTTTTCGATCGAAGATAATGTTTGAAAAAATCTCAACGATGTATAAAGAGTTTTGGTGTACCTTTTAAACGTTGAAGTTTTTTGGAATTTTTAAAATTATTACCGTTAATTAACACTAAACCTAACAAAGCGATCTAAATAACCTATCTAAATCTAAATAAAAAGGAGTTTCTTAAAAAAAGTTGCTGTACTTCGTAAAAGAGCATTCTTTTTAATTTTCCATCATTCTACTGCAGAGTGTAAATCATTTTATCGATTTATCGACACTTCTTCTTAATACCTTTCCTCTTCAAGGACATACGTGGTATACATAAATATGTCCAGAAAGTGGCTGGTTGGTTAAGTGTTAATTCAAAAAGTTTAGTTAAGACAAAAACAACCGTTGGTTTTCGAACTTGTTGCGCCGCATACTAGCATACCAGCGAAATGAAATTATTTTCGTGGTCTCCTGTATCGTCTTTGAAATGGCACGCATATATCTCGAACACAATGCACTCAATGGCGGAATAGCGAAATACTATTCCTGTGAAAGCATTTTCGGAAGGGCCATTACGATGCCCGCGCCACGATTCTCCCAAAAGCACCGTTAATGGACCGTGGTATATCTTCGTTTCGTCTGGAGAAGCTTCGCTTCGGAATGCGCCTTGCGATACTTTTATCTATTTCCACGTTGCAACTGCAATTGCGCGTTTCAATTACAAGCCCCTCCGCCATTAGATCCGCGGACTTTCAACATCTTGACTTTCCACGATCATCAAACGTGGAATAACCGCGATCCTGATTACTGCCAAACTCGAGGAAAATAATCGAGAAGAGCCCATCAGCAGCGACACTTTGCGCGTTTCGAAAAGGACGTCTTGTATGATCTTTTTGAAATCGATAATGAACATCGATAGTCTAATAATCAACAACCAGCTAATTATGAATACCTTTGAATAAACGAGTCACTCTGATATCCAATGCAGTTTCCTAAATTACTGTTTGATCGGTAAATTATTGAGATTTGATTTAATTATATTTTTAATTTTCTCCGGAATTACAGATGCTCTGATGTACAGTTTAATTATTACTACTTTAGTACATAAGTTTAGCGTCGATGAAGGATAGCTGTACTACATTCAGACGGTCAATAATACACGCATTAGATGGAAAACTCTAGAAATCACGAATAGGATTCAAACTCGGATTTTCCGCACGCAAGTTCGAGCTACTGTACACCCCGCGGTTGTAACTTCAAAGTCTCCAGCGCGCGCAAGTTTGCGTAGCTTATACGATAATCCCAAAGCCTGCTTTAGAGCCATTGACTTGACAGCGTGCAGCGTTAGGAGCACAAAGCAGCGCGTGAAAAATTGATTTCAAGCACACCATGCAACGCGAGGTGGCAAAAAACCCGTCAATAAATAAATAAAAAAAAAAGCAAAAGACCACCAAAACATCGATGTTGCAAGAGAAAAATCGAAGATCGACGAGAAATCGGTTCGCAAAACTATGAAGCCACGCGTCGAATGAACGTATTTTTAGCTCTATGCGGACATCTTCAGCAGTATTTTCCACTCGGCGCTTCTTATCGTCGAAAATGCTCGCTTTAAGGCTCCCCAGCGAAAGCACTATTGGGGTAAAGCAAAGTGGGTTTCGATCGTGAGGAAGTTTGTCGAATGTGATGTGTATACCGTGGCTCTCGTCGTTTGGAACCCACCTTGAACAGTAGGTCCTAGGCCAAAAGACTTCCTAGGCACGTCGATGCCAAAAATGAGTGAAAAGAAAAAAGAAGAAGAAGAACTTTGTCGAGAGCCGACAAGAGCACGCGTTCAATTAGAGGCGCAGCTCATCGTTGATAAAAACACAGTCGCTTTGCATAATATTTACCAAAATCTGACCAAACGTCCCTCGGCTTTATGACGCTCGGCGCTCAGATCCATTGCGGTGAGCTGCTAATGGCAAAACTAATGGCGCACCGTGGCGTATACCGTACTTTACTACCTTGGTTTTCGCTTTGTATCGAACGATATTTCCGCTGTATTTCGCGCCTTTGATATATCGCGCGGGCTGTTAATCACGGTCCCGTATGCGACGACTGCCAAATTCCGCTGCGCTGAATAAAATCGATGCCGGCGGCGCATTTTGTTTCGTGCCGATTTCCATGCAAATTATGCAAATTGATCGTTTGCGCTTAAATGCCGTTGCAGTGAGTATGCGAGATCGTATTATGGGGGGAAAGGTTGTGCGCACCGCGTAATTCGAGGTTTAACACGGTACTTAGTGTTCTGTAAAGAATGGCGATGACGTGTCAAGGACAAGGGATTTGAGAATTTTTAGAGAATAAAGCGACAAAAGTCCATAAATAGTCCTGGTAAGACGACCTTTTGAGTGAAGAATTCTAAGTGGGCATAAGGCGCCCTTTTGTTTATATCCGCATGAGTGCGCATGCGCGTGTGAGAAAGCGAATTTTTATTCAATTGAGAAATCAAAATTGATCGAAAGATCTTCATAGAGGCGTATATCTCTGTATTCATCTGCATAAGCGTATTTAATATATTGAAATAAAGTAGTGGTATATATTTTAGCGAGTGTATTATATATTATTATTATTTTATTATATGTACTGTTCTATATTCTATTCTTCCTTTTCCGTTTGATCTTTCTTACCTTCCACTATCTCTAAGAAAATCTAACAATCGTCATTTTCACAAACAGATATCCTTTTTATTTGAAACGAAGTATTCTTGACTGCTTACTCGTTTATGTAAACGATGGAGATAGAAGTATTAGCGTTTGTTTTGTGGAAAACTTCGATGCAATCGCGCTCGATCCTGCAGTTGGGTGTCGGCATTCGAAAAAGTCTGCTCACAGGGCGGTTAGCCTTGTCGTAAATTGTACACGTTGCATCGAGCCCTTACCGAGGGTGTATAGGCACTTTGCAACTCCCTAATAGCACCTACATGGAAACTGCGGGCAACGATTTTAAGCGATAAAACGCTTTCACGACGAACCCACGAAAAGGTACCTTGTCACTAACCCTGAAGGTACGGAAAGTACATAAAGTTAGGGAGGGAGCCGAAGAGGTCTAAGGTTTTCCAAGGTTTATCCTTGGAAAAATGTTTGGTTACCGTGACGTCGCATACACGAAATAACCGCGTGTCTCGAAAATTTCCAACGAGATATGCATCGAATATACAGATATGCATCGAATATGAAATTTTTGGGGGAGAGAATTTTGCGAAAAATTATTCGAAGGACTCCAAGGTATCAAATTTTAAACCCAATCGAGTATCGCAACGAAATCGAAACTCTTCTCGATAGCTAAATTATTTAAAAAACTATTTATTTGTAAGATATATATATATATATATATATATATATATATATATGTGCATATACGTATTTATATATACGGCAGCGATTTTCTGATTTTTTAAGAAAATTAATCCGCGCATTGGCGCAGCTTCGCGCTTTCCTATCCTCTAATTTAATCGAACCGTAGATACGCGTACCAGAAACCATGATTCCTCAACAAATAGCTCCCACGGAACTGGAAGCATTTTGTGGTGGTGCAACGGTACACCCAAAGTATCTACAACCCAAAATCGTTTAATTAGAAATTAGCAAAGTTTCCACGTCCCGAAATCGCGTCTATTCCGGATTATTACTCTTGTTAGGACTAATCCCAATTATCCTTACACCATAGAATAGTACATTACCTCCCAACACCGCGAATATCCACCATACAATTCTTCCCCGAATCTCACCCCCCCCCCCCCACCACCAACACTAAAACCACCCAATCGGCTATACTCCAAAACAAATACCCATTTCCAACAAAATTCAATCGCACACGTGAAAGCGCCGAAACCAACCCTCATTCTCGCTCGGAACTTAAAGAAACACCTTTCCCCACGATTATACTTCTCCCCATATACAGTAACCCGAATAAGACCAGAAAATTCTAGGGAATTTCGTGCCGCGGAAGTGGAATGGAAAGCTGACGTACGTCGCTGGTACAAGGCGATCGGGGCAAACGATGCGAGCCCCAAATCCACTTCTCGCTCGATTCTCAACCAGCGGCAGCTCCGAAGGGAAGGAAAGAGAGGAAGAGATCGAGAGAGAGAGAGAGAGAGATAAGAGAAGGAAGGAGACAGAGGAACCGTCGGAGGCGAATAGATTCGGCAGGTTTACCGCGCGATCGTTTTATCGCGGGAAAAACCGACGGGCGCAGTTTCTGCAAAAGTGCCATTAGCGGGGCCGAAAGCACCGCCGCTTGCCTTCGGCTCAAGGGAACGGTGGTGGGGGAAAGGGAAGGGGGGGGGGGGAAGGGGAGGCCATTGGGATTCTGAAAACTTGGACGATCGCAATAACAGTTCGGCGGAGCTACGGTTCGGCCGAATGATCTTCCTCGAGAGCGGCTCCGCTTTCTAACGAGATTGACGAAATAAATCGGCCGACCCGCCGAATAATCGAGCGTCCGAGGATGGAAATATCGGTATCGGGGCGGGAGGAAAGGAGGTTCGGGCGTATTCGAATAGTGGAGCAAAATCGTTGGAGCTTCGGAGGGAAGGGGAATTGCGCGAGGGATTATCGTGGAGAATCGTAATTGGCGGTCAACTTGGACGCAGGATCGTGTGAAACTTGAGGTATAATCGAAAAGCCTTGTCCGCGGTATCGCGTGTCTTGGCATGCCGTGTCGAGTTCCGTAAACTGACCGCCGCTCGCCAACCGAACGCGGGCTCGCTTTCGAAGGAATTGCATATCCAGGTATTTATTACCCCTGGATCGCGTCTATGATTTAGCGGGCATCGGATTTGCATCGCGAGTTGTGTTTTGAGGGGGGGTTAAAGTCGAGATTCTAGGATCGCGGATATTGCGATCGATCTAGAGATGAGCGAGTGACGAGACTCGAAAATAAAATATTTAAAAAAGACAAGACACAAAAAAGACAAGAGACAAACGTTTGCAATAACAGATATTTGCCATCTCACGTTAAAGGATTATATCATTTCTACTCCGATACAAAGCTCGAAAAGTACAGCTCGAATAATTACGCGATTTATATGAATTATCGATTAATAATTACATGAAACGAGTAAATACCAATTGCCAGAAGGGCAATCGATTTAGGAAGTGATCGATGAATCGCTAGAATCATCCCAAGGTTTCGAACCGTCAGGAATGCGATATGAAAATGGACCTGGTATTTCCCAGGTTTAATATTCCGCTCGAAAGTAAATCTTAGCAGGAAGCCATCGAGCTTGATCTATGGCCTCCTTCGGGTAACAAATCAACGAAGACTCCACGTGCGCGAACACCCTCGTACTTTCCTCCACGACGACTGCAGTCCACTTCTTGGTACCCTTTCACGCTCGTGCATTGCCATGAATGAGTCGCCAAATGTTTTGTAATGACGCTCGATGCGGGGAACACGCTCTTGCGGATGAAAGTGCTTTTGACGCGGCAGAGCGCGACGAGGTGTCGCGGCCGGAAGGCAAAAGTGCTCCTTCGCCTCCCGTTTTTTCCGCCCGCTTAACGCGCTTTGAGCGTTTACCTTTCTCTTTAACCCGGCATCGCTCGCGCGTAGAAATTCCACGGGACCTATGCGGTCATTTTGATCGAGTAATTCCGGGCTTTCCGCAAATGTGGACGATTATATATTTAACGCGTTCACTTTCACGGCGACATGAAAATTGATCGGTATCGACGCGGATGCTATAATATTGTTCGCGTGTTACTCGTAATATATGATATTTCGAGCACTTGTAATACGAAATTGTCAGTAATGTGTCGAATTAAATATTTGGACATCGCGATTAGTTTAGGAGATCAATCACCTGTCCTTTTTGGCGACTCGATCAAACATTTATCGTGCGAAATCCTTTTAGGTTAAAAATGGTGTCGATGCGGGGTTGAAACATTTTTCATGCGCATTAAAAAATAACTAGACAGACGTCGTTGGTGCATACGTATTTTATGAGCTTGGAAATTCCTATGCTCCCGTGCTACCTATTTTTTCCTCTATTTTAATCACCGGTCGTTTTGCATTGGACGACGCTTATTAACATCGACACTACGAGCCACGCTATTTTGTCAGGTTTGGATATATTGTCACTGTTCGTGGAAGAAATACAGCATCGAGAGAAAAAGTAAATCGATCTACTGGACGATTTAATAAAGATTTTTACAGAGAAATCGCCGACCCAAAAATTGAAGATGGTCCTGTTACAAAATCTCCGATTATTAAGATCGTCCAACAAAAAAAAAAAAAAATGTTTTTCAGGTTTTAAAAAGACTAAAGTATTTTAAAAAATTGTTTGTTCGAGCATGTCTCTTTACTCCTGAACGGAAGTGTACCTCGCTCGCACTAAATATTACATATTTTTACGCCGTATCCTCGTATTAAAAGCTCGTGACTATAATACGGCTGCAGGGTGTAAACTCACAATGTAACGTTATAATTAACGGCACCTTGGTTCGTGAGTAAAACTTCAATTAGGAGATTATAAGGCGGCGGTGCTTTTCGCGAAAGTATCACGTTCTCAAATGAAAGAGGTTAAATGGATCCGGCGGCTGCCCTTTGGAGATTGGGAGGGCTCCATTCGCGTGGAAAAAAATATGAGTCCCACCTCGGCCAACCTTTCGCGCACCGTGATTTAATTTCATGTTAATGCCATTCCGCTAATTGTCGACCCAGCCCATCCTACGCCAGATTACCTCTCATTCCCCCCCCCCCTCCCCTTCGCATTATTCATCCCGCTATGCGGATATGCTAATCGCCACCTTAAGTCGCTAATTCAACGATTGCCTCCAGATTATCAACGTCCTTTCCGCATTATCATCATTAATCCCATCCTGTCTCGATGCTCAAAAGCCTAACTCGAAGCAAACGAAAAATTAACGCTCCCTCCCTCCCTCTCTCTCTCTCTCTCTCTCTATTTGGAGACTGCAAATGGGTCACTTCCCCCGAGAAGAAACAAACAATCGGCCGACGAATGTTCTCGGATAAAAACGCCAGCGCCAACTCGTCCTGCGCCTGATCTTCGTTTATTTAAATTTATAATGGAATACGTAAGCGCTTATCTCGAAGGATTACGATGTCAAGCGTCCGCCCGCCCGGTGGGGAATTAAATTCGAGTTACTCCTCACGGACGAGCTGCCGCGTGAAGCTCCACGAAATAAGGGAGGGCCAACGGTCCGCGTCTGTTTTCCTCCCGGTCCTCTTCCGTCTTATAATTTATCGCGCGCCCCCGGGGGATGCAGAGGCGTTAATCAATGGGTTCATTATTCGCTCACCCCCCCCCCCCCCTCCTCCTCACTCACTCTACTCCTCTCCCCAGGAACAGGATGCTTCGTTGGCCTGGCGCACAGTCGAAAACCGCGTAGAACAATCGCGCTGATTCTATCGATCCAGGAACATTGGCAGGAAGATCACGTACCCCTTGAATTTATTCCCCCATAGCGTCGCCTGTGCAGGTGCGCGGGAAAATACCGTCCCAAATTGTGTCCCTATAGAATCTCATCGGCCCCCGCGTTCGCAGGATTAAAATAACAAGAAAATCCGGAGCGTATCGGGAGGCTGGTATCGCGGTGGACACGCGACACGTAGATCGCGATGGGGCTTGAATCGAGGCGAATGTTACGTATGTATTGGGTTGTCCCAAAAGTTTGACTCGTTCTGTAAGGAAGTAACGCGTGCACGACGCGTTTGGTTCGTGTTATCTGATTGAATCATGCATACGACTGGAAGAGGACTGAAGGATATGGCTGCAAGATTTGGCTGATTGGGTATATCGTGTTTGTATAAGCAGTGATGGATAAAGCAGCAGCGTGCAGATTGCGGAAGACACTTTTGGGATAACCTTATATACGGGTGTATTATATTGATTTTTAATGCAACCATTGTAACTTATAAATTATTAACGATATTACTACCAGCTATTTTCCAGAGATGTTTAATAGTACTGAATATATGCTTAAAGAGTAAGAGGACGAAGGAAAAATGACCGTGTTGAAGTGATCGTGTTTGAAGATTCTACAATTTTTCGAAGAAAACTCTGATCGGTCATATTTGACCGATCGTGGTAGAAATAATGTTAAATATCGTATATCATATAACTTCATATAACTTCTTGAGTTATAAATCGAGTTATCTTCCGATCTGCAATGTTTTAATTACGGATGACCACCATTTTCGTTAATCACTGCCTGAAATAATATTTTTATCTCTAAACCAATATTATCCGTGCTCTGCTTTACGAGAAATTCGCTCCTCCCTGCTGCATTGTTCCTTTAAAAAAATATCTATGCCCCTGATCGGCAATTTGTTATCCTTTACCAATGACCCACAATCTCCGACAGGCGGAATTTCATAAAATAACCGTACATTGTCGATCGCGTTCGATCGTTTTATTATACACTTCCCTCTCGAATCGAACGAACACCATTCCCTTGCTCGAATATCGTACGAATATCATTTATCGATTATCCGATTGATCGTACACTTGAATAAGCGATTTTCCAAGCGCCAATCCGTACTAAATCTGCGATTTTCGCGTTGTTCGCCTAAATAAATCCCCCTCAAGGATATTCCTAGCTCGTTAAAGGACGACAAAATAACCGAATAATCTGGACAATGATAGCGAGTGAAGGATGCGGATATTATGCATCATGAGCCATAGGAAAAGCCGGTTGGATTATTGTCTGCAATTAAGGTGAAGCTACACTGAGCATTTCTAAACGAGGAGATTACGATACGGTTCGTGTAACGGTTGCTTTATGACTAGACGTTAATATTGCTGCTATGCGAGCGCGTATAAAACGTCTATAAGGTCCCCTTTGAACGCGACTGATACCTCGGGGCGGCGTCTCGTCTCGGGGCTGAAAATTAATCTTTAAACGGCAGGCTTGAATTTTACCATTATGAAATCCACGGCGCGGGAGGACCATTCAAATATTTCAATTATGAGGCGCTGCATAAAGCGCCCAGCTCCCTGTATTTTGTGTTCCGAATACCAACTTCAAGGGCGCTGTTGGTTGAAATTAGAAGGGAGTAAATCAAATTACACCGACGATCGCGGAGATTTATTTTTGGAGATTTCATCCATGCACTTCTCTCGAAACGCATGAGAAATAAATAAAGAGATTAATACAATTACCGACAATAGATTGAAAAAGGATCAAACGAAAGGAATCAAATAAAAGATCGAGAAGAAAAAGGTCAAATAAAAAGAAAGAAGACCAACAATCTGACTATATTTATGCGTTTTATTTTTTTTTTTTATACGATTCGTGAGAAGCGTATGGAAACTATATGATATGCCACAAAAACAGGAATGTCTGCAAATCAGAAAATAATACTGATATTATACGAATACCTCGAGAAATAAAAATAGGCGGTTATTCGAAACGGATGATCGATTAAGCTTACACGTTTCTAAGTGATATTATATTCTGGCTGAAGTAAAATAAAATTCAAGTGTGGATAAACCTGGCTTTGTGTAAAACGATTTGACTCAAATCCCTTTACGTCGTCACTCTAGCTTTATGTCAGATGCAACTCAAAATGGACTAAAAACTTTTTTTATAAACCCGTACAGGAGAAAAAAGTTTAATACGTTATCTTGAATTGCAAAGACTGTACATATCTTTCCCTCATTGTCTCATTAATTTCGCGTATTTATAATCACGTACAAAAGCTGTAATTGTAAGCATTCATCGCCATTATTCCAAGTATCTACACATCGCTGTGAAATATACAAATATAATGGGTATTTCCACATTCCCCTCTACATCAAGAACAATGAGATCAGAAAAAAAACCCCCGAAGATGGCTAATTTAACCAAAAACCATTCGTACCTCCACGGCGTAATGGAAGAGGTTCATTAAAACATAAAGAAATCCGACATTAATCTGGCTAACAAGTTTTTATCACTTCTGACTTTACGTCTTTCCAACGTCGGATGAAGCGCTTTTTTCTCTCTCTCTCTCTCTCTGTCTCTCTCGTGGAGATAAACCACGAAGAAATATGGACGCGAGGCGTAACATCGTCGACCGTGGAAACGGGCCCTTACAAATGGCATAAACGCTGGATCAACGGCTGTAATATTTGTCGGCCTTGCTGAAAGTTGTCTTTAATTATGCCACCATTATGAATTATTCATCCGCGCGGCCGGCTCGCTTCTAACCGATTCAACCCGATCGGAATTCGATGCTTTCGATCGCGAGCCGATATCACCTTTTCCGCTGCGCGCACAACGAAAGAGATGGAAAAGACGCGCCGCTCCTTTTTCTGTTAACGAAGGGAAGAATTTTTCCACGAGGATTATCCACGCCGGGCGTGGAGAGCCTTCGATGGAATTAAGTACGATTCATAATTTGTGCGCCCACCTGTTGAACCTGGCTTCCATTCATTTCGACCGGGATAAGATAATTGCGAGATGGCTAATTGCCGATTATAGGATACACGCGATTATTAGGGGGTAAAACTACGTTGATACAATATTGCTCGCGTTCAATTACGCGCATCGTTCACTTCGCGGGCTCAAGGTATGTAAATACGGTTATGAGATACGTGCTGTCGAATAATCCTGTTCGATTGCCTTGTTCGATCGTTACGCTAATTGGATTACACTGGAGAGTTCGAAAATAAATATTCTTCAAATTTTGCAATATGTTTTAAGCAAACTTTTAAAGTATATTTCTTGAAATCTATTTTAACGTTGAGCTGACAACGATTCCTGTACCTGCTAATATTTGATATACTAGATCGAGTGTATATGGTATACGTTAAATTCCAAAAGTGCTGGAGATTAAGGATAATTCCCTATACAGGTTCAAGCTCGCATCCGGTGTATCACATTAAGCTTACTAAAACAAGTTTATGTGGAAAATAGAGAACGCCCTTTTAGTTGGCAACTTCATTTCGTACATTATTAGCGCACAATTTGGAACACCGCTAGAAATATATTGCACTCGCATCTACAGATCGATAGTATCCCAGAAGCCTGTACTTAAACGATCACATCGAAACCTATTTCATAATCCACATATCTTCTATAAAATCAACGAAACGTTCTTACATCAGTATCAGTGTCCGCCAATTAAATCATTGCGATCCAAAAACTCTGTTTTACCTCGCACTAATTACTTCACATCGCAACTTATACCCCAATTATATTTAGAAACACGCGATTGGCGATCGAAGAGATTTTCTAAACTCGCGTTGTTTTATATACAGAAATAAAGAGTCACTCAAGAATTTTTTAATTTTCAAATTATCCTACCACTTATTATTTAAAGTGGAATCACTGCAGTGGAGGATCTATTCAAAAACGTTTGGCAGAGTGTCGATAGCGAGGAATGCGATATCGAATAATGCATGGGAGTGTAAAGGGTTAAAGTATCTCGAGAAATTCCACGTGGCAAGGCACTTATCTCGAGATAAGGCAGACGTGGAAGTATCTTAATAATGCTCGACCGTGCCTGAAGATACGTAGCCAGCATCGGTTGGTGTTGGCGCAGCAAGATTGCAGCGTGCGGTTTGCCTTCGAGCCTTTCCTCTTAGAGGGAAGCCGATCACAATAGATGCAATGGTTTCGAGCACGGAAGATGCAGTTACCGCACGGAGAGTACAATTATGCAAGACTGTTGAGGAAAGGCATAGGGAAGTAAGCCGACTGCGTGCGTCGCGCGCGAAAAGCGCTCGCTTAGCAACTCGCGAGATACCGTGTCAGGATCGTGTACGAGATAAAGCTCGATATTAACGCCAGAACCACCGGCGATTTTCTGGACTTGTTTAAAACACGATATATATCTGGAGAAAAAAAGAGGACAAAGTTTCTTGCCTTCTAAAAGACGAGATAAAAACCTTCGAAAGCTGGAAATAAATATGATCGATCGAAGAAACCTATATAAAAGCTTAGAAATATTCTCGATAGGACGTATTTATTTGTATCTCATTTGTATTATATCGTATTTAATATTAGAGGTATTGAAACAAAGAATTTATGGATTTCTGGCTGATTTATTCTTTTGAGAGTGGAACGCGTTGTTGATGATTCATTTTTTGTCTCTTATCATAGAGTTTCTCGCATTGATCATAATATACGTAGAATTTGAGTAAACGTTTGTTGTCCCATTGGTTATTTTATACGCGAATTTGTCTGGCTTTACCGGAGATGTAATTTGGCCGTTATCTGGGTCACGCTTCTGTGCTCGCAAATTATTCGCGAATGGCGCACTAGAGACGTTCGTCGTTCGCGTTTCTACGTGGACCCCAGCAATTTTGGCGGCATATTGAACGTATACGATGCTTTAACAAGTCCCATGATTTTCTATGCCCCACAAAGCATGACCCGTCGCTCACATCGCTCGGTATTAAATGCAGAGAAATACAGAGAAACGTTTATCGCCTACAAAGACAATATCGACATTACGAATTGGAAAATAATTAATTCGGAATACGGAAGGAAAATTGGGTTTACCCTGAAATGCTGCAGCGTATGATTGATTGTTTCAATAAATTACCTTTGTAAAGTAGACTCATTAAATCGGTCAGTGGATACCGAACTTTCTTAATTGAGCATAATTGCGTTACGAAAATATGACAAATTTCACGATAATGTATAGGAGCACAAAGGTGGATGAAACAAAGTAGAATTACAAAATACGCATTGTAATTATATTCGTTGCGTAGGAAAAATGTATATATCGTGCGTTGCGGGTAATTCATTGATTAACGTACATTTCCATCTTGCAATCGTATTTTATACTCATCGGATGTACTTTCGTTTCCAGCGAATGTAGAGAGGAAAATGGATTACACTTGGCCTGGGAACGTTTTGAATAAAGTTTTAACATTTTCGCATGTAACATTTCAGGCCGGCCCTCAAAGTTACTCGTCCACGATACACACGAGAACACGTTTTACCGTTTGCATCGAATTTCCTTGCGCGTGTTTCCCCGTAATCAAATGTTCCCTGGGAAACGTTTTCTTTGATGTTACCAAAATTCGTTCGTAACGCCCCTGCCATGTCGTTTACCGCTCGTGAACTTTTTGCAAAGAGTGTTAACCGCTGGTATATACGCTTTGCATATATGCAAATATCCGGCTGGCTAACTCACGATGCACCAAAAGCAAAAGTTCGCTCTGTCCTCGGGGCTTTATTCCCGAATGCACATCTTCTTTTGTAATTCACCCGTATGATGTAAAATTAACTCGAAGTTCGTGCCTTTGCAATACTAAGGATTCGATGCAATCGTTACGAATTTTCAACGGTTTTCACGAATCGGATATGTAAATTATACATTGATTATATAACAGTCGCGCGTCTGATGCTGCGATGGAATCTCTGTGAAATCGACTATCCTTATTTCACGGTTTAAATATTTATTTTATTGTGTATAATGTTTGTGTGTCCCTGATGGCGATAATTCATTAGTATAAATTGTTCGAGCAACTTAGGTACAAGTTTGAGTTATGAATCGATTGATCAATGTTGGTTAATTGCAAATGAGTAAACTTCAATGCTGAATACGGTACAGATTTTGTAAAAAGTTCTGCTGCTTTTAAAAGCGGAGTTTTGATCAGTCGCATGTACAGTAACTGAACGTGTACAACAGTGGGATCTCTGTCGCTGCAGCCATGGATATGGATCGTGTCATTCTATCGACATATCACGGCGATAGACCAATAAAATCAAGCGCTGGGTTGCATTTAAAATAACTGCGTCGAAACGGCCCGAATGTTTCATTTTCACGCACAGCTGGCTTTGAAAATTGGGTGCTTACTCTCTGTAGGAAAAAAAAAAAACGGATCCTTTCCCCTGCAAAACAAAAGAGGCACGTTCAAGGATCAAATGAGATAAAGCAGGTAGCCCAATTACGTTAATTACCGACATGCGCGTTTGAAAATTTTCCAAAGGTATTCGCAATTCCCGGCCATCCTCCACTTACATTTTTTTCAGCACCATCAAAGCGCGCATACTCTGAAATTCCAATCTCGAAATGCGTTTACTTAAATTAGCGTACATCATAATTTTTGTTTATTTCGCTCCTACGTTCCACAGATATTTATCGACATCCCATTCGAGATATTCGTCATCATTTTAAGAACCTCGCATATCGATTCTCCTGCAAATAATACGATCTATTCCTGTTGCTATCCTACTATTGCACTTTACATATTTTTACTTAGCGATGCAATAATATTTCTCAAAGCTTATATTACTACTCCATCAGCCGCTCTTATCTTTTCCACTTTTTATTCCGAGAAAGATACTTCCCGCACACGGTATCTGATCCAAATTCTCAATATGAAAACGCTCTTGGGTCAAAAGGGTCCTTTGCCATAACCGGATATTACCTAGGGGCCTAATTACAAGGAAGGAAGGGGAAAAAACGCCGACTGAACCCTTTCACCACGCGAAGCGACAAAAGGCACGGAGCTTCGCGGAGGCAGAAAAATGGGACGAAAATGTACCTCCTGAAAAATTTGGGGGACACGAAAACAGGGGTTGTTCGCGGGCATTTGCATACATTCGAGAACATTCCTGAATAAGTCGTTCGCGCTAATTGTCTCGGAATTTCCCGCTACGAACGTGAGCGTGCGGTGCGCGGGGCCTACCGCGCATGCGCGCACGCCCCCTCGCCCCACTCCACGCTCCTCCACATATACGTTTATTTACGCCGCGATGTAAGTAGTTGCCGAAACGGCGGTTCGCCTCTGCCCTTTCAGCAACTTTTTTCCTCCAACCACGGATTATCCGCACCATCGGCACCCTTAGGACGCAATCGTGGCGCAAAATAAAGGCAAAATATGACACGGTTACGACGGTGTACGTAATAAGGATTTTATCAGTGTTAGAACTTTGGAAAGTTGAACGTATTTATATATGTCATATATAAGAATAAAAAAAATAATAATAAAAGGAAAAAAAGGGAAAAAGGAGCAATAACGAAATATTGGTGTAAAGATTATGAAAAATCTCGGAAAATGCGGGATTTTGAAGTTGTGCAATTTTGCTGAGATATTACCGATTACTTACTTGGTATTCTAACCTCAATGCAAGTCACGTGACATAGTGAAAGGACTAAAACTCCACTTACGATTATTATTCTTTAGCGAGTAACGGATAAGGGAAGTACTTGAACATCGATAAATCGCTCGAGAACACAACACTGGGATACAGCGAAAACGAGGAGAATTAGGTTGTTTGTACGCAACATTTTTGATCTAAGGATAAACGCAATGCAGGGAAAATCTCTAAGCCGAGATACGGTACGGTGAATAAAATCCGGATTTTCAAGCTCGACTGCGTGTACTACGGACATCTTTAAAATCCGCGACGGCTAAGGAAATTCGTGGGTTACGTTGAAGCAGAGGGAATGATATTACGTGTATGCATTGTGCATGTAACAACATTATGCCGTCTAGCTCCATCCAGCTTAAAAGGTGCGAGGAATTTCACATCTCCTTCGTGTCTACCGCATTTCTTTTCTTAAACGTTGTCGTAACGTGTGTATGAAAAAAAAAAACAAGAAAAAAAGAAGGAGGGATTGTAAGGCGTAAGAGCCGAGCTTAATGTGAAAAATTCCCTCTCGACGATATAGAGGGATCAGGAGAATTATGCATCCTGGCGACGGAAGGATTTAATCCTCGTGAAACATGATGGTGGACCGGGATTTGCCCTCCCAAGAATTCACTGTTTCTGACACGTACGCCGGCATAAAAATTAGAGATCCTCGCCCGCACCTACTTTCCGTTTCGTTTCTTTATTCCTGCCGGCAGGTAGAATTTGTAACGCTCGCGAGAAGCTCCTTAATACCTTAAAACCGTTTCCCTTTTGTCCGCGGACGGATAATCCCTTCATTATGATGCATTAATCAAAGAGAAAAATTTCCATACGCAAAGTAATAGGGGCAAGGCGCAGTCCCTGGTGTATCGCTGAAAAACTGAATAAACTCGTAGGACAGATTTAAATCCTCCACGCGTGTTATCGTACAATAAACCACCATCGAACTACCGGATAACAGTCAAACTGTGTAAAATTATCGTAATCGTTTCTTTGTATTCGTACTTGTCTTAATCAGCGTTGTCTTAATCATACGCAATAGAAATAATTAATGCGATTAACAAAGCTGAGTATTACAATATTAAAATTCAGAATTACGGAATTCGATTGTAAGATATCAAGCGTGTCTTTAGAAATAAATCTTTAATAGAAATAATTAATGCGATTGTTAAACCTGAGTATTACAATATTAAAATTCAGAATTACAAAATTCGATTTGCAAGAAACCAAACGTGTATTGAAGGAGGGTCGTTTTCACCAGCAAGGTTCCAGATCCGTTCGATCACAGCCACGATTTCCTCTTGAGTATTCCTCGTTCCGCGCTTTCAACTTTCCATTGTACATCCAAAACGTAAGGTCCGGTGGTACTGAAAGAATTGATTGTTCGAAGGAACACACAGTCGCACTCGCCTAAGCTCGACCATTCTCGAGGAGGGTCAGACATTCTCGAAGCTCCTCGCCGTGGATACTCGGCTGAAAGGCCAGTTACTCGGTAGATTGGCCTCTCGTGCTAAGTAAGTGCACCATGACGACGGAAGCGGGACGAGGGAGAAAAGGGGTGGAAAAGTTAAGGGGAAGGAGATAAAACGTTTTCCTTTCCTGGGGGCGACTTTCGATGAGTTCTCGAGGATGCACCAGGAAAATGCTTCGGTTATCCCCATCGATAGTCTGCGTGCTAACTATCGTCTTTCGTTGTCCTTTTGATGCTCCAGCACGAGCATCGCGAATTATCTTAATTCGAAATTAACAATAAACGATGATTAACGATAGGACTTCGATACATTACATTATATATGTCTGTGAAAAAAGAGGGACAATAAGAAGAAGTAAAAATATATATTTAATAATACAGGTTTAATGCAAAAAGCAAAGAAGAATCTTGAAAAATGGGCCGATCATCGATTTCAGATATTTTAAAAAGAAATCATACACTACTCCTTCCAATTTCTCCGCCAGTTTTAATGCTAAATAATCGGCTGCCCATAATCGAGCAGATTTATGCAACGTACACTGGCAGCCTTAATAGACTTGGAAAAAAAAAAGCTGAGAAACTGATATTAAAACTGGTAATTAAACGGCTTGAAATTTATCGGATTTCCTTATACTCCGGCCGGTGTTTATTCGCTCCTAGCAACACGGAAATGAAGATATTTAGTCCGCTAAATATCGCCCCGCCAGGATGGAGTAGTCGCGTTACATCTGGGTCAGGTGCGAAATAAATTTACGTCATTTCTGGACCCGCGTTCCCTGTCCTTTATCGCGAAAGCTTTTTACCGCGTTGCCTATTACACCGGATGGGATAAAATACCGGAGGATATATCCGCCCAAATCCGAGCGCTGTCGCATCCGACGTACGCGATGCGCAATACTTGTACAACGGGCGATCCGACGTAGGCGGTCGCGAGGAAGCGCAAACGCGCGTGCCACGACGAGCTCGGCCCCAAAATCGAGGATGCCCTCCGCCGCTCGTCATTAATTACTCGGTTAAAATTTCGAGGCACGATCTCGCGATAACCGCGGCCACTCCCGCCCGATGGATCCGATAAATTCCCGGAGTAAGTCGTAAAAAAGGAGAAATTGTATCCTCAAGCGTATACGCGACGGGGATATAAAAGTCAGCATCGAGGAACCCCCCGGCCGAATTGCAGCCACGGTTTTCGACACGTACTCCCCCGTCCCTCGCGTACCGCAATTCGGGACACGTCTTTGCGGCGACGATGGCCCCCCCCCTCTCATCCTCCCCTTTCTTTTTTTTTTGGCGCTCCGCACAAAGTATGCGCCCGTTTGCTCTTTCGAGTGACCACTTAATTTTAATTGAGTTCGTTAAATTCATTTCCAGAGGGCTCTTGATGCGCCCTGGTCATCTCTGGGGCACATGGCCATATACCCGGCCGCGTATATACATACGTATCTCGGACGCTCCTCTATCCGGGGCTTCGTTTGAATATATTCTAGATTCATTCTGGCACGAGTGGACGCCCGAGAGATTTATAGAGAAGGCTCGCACCATTGATAAAATCCGCGTTAAGGCCGGTCGCCTTGCCGGGCTACGGGTTAAATAAAAATTTCGAACGAAAGGGAAGATTTTCGCGAAAAATCTCTATTGTCCGAATAATACGCTGGCGATGGTGTTGGAGTATAATGAAGGTTGGAATGCTGTGTGATATAATGAAGTTGGATGCTAGGAGCGAAGGACTATGCTGTTCTAGAGTACTGTTGTTATTATATTGTGTTATAGTGTATATCTTTTGTGGTATATGGTGTATATGATGCTAGGTGTAAAGGACTATGCTGGTCTAGAGTACTGTTGTTATTGTATTGTATTATAGTGTATATCTTTTGTGGTATAT
>JBCFXI010001463.1:0-21147 GCA_038496175.1 Ampulex compressa | reverse complement strand
ATTATAGTGTATATCTTTTGTGGTATATGGTGTATATGATGCTAGGTGTAAAGGACTATGCTGGTCTAGAGTACTGTTGTTATTGTATTGTATTATAGTGTATATCTTTTGTGGTATACGGTGTATATGATGCTAGGAGTGAAGGACTATGCTGTTCTAGGGTACCGTTGTTATTATATTGTGTTGTAGTGTATATCTTTTATGGATTTCCAGTCGATGTGTTTTGGAAAGAGTATCGGTGTTCGTATTATACTAATATATTCGATGGGTTGGGTATCGATGGGTTTTGTACGCGTATATGTATACAGCGGGATTTCTGCAACGGAAGTCTACCCTCGAGGACGATTCTCCGGGCTGAAACAATAGGGAGAATCGAGCGACGGTGAGGGAAATTCTAATAAACCAAGAAAAATACTCCGACGGAAGGCACCCTTCAGGCGGACGAACAGCGTTCATCGATCATTATTCCGAACCGCCGCGGAAGCTGCGGAGTCTTTCTCGCCGTACAGCCGTATAACCTTCATCAATCGTTATTCAGTACATAGATCTACAGCGTAAAATCTCTATCAATAATCTCCGCGATCCTCGAGGACGAATCAATGTTTTGAAGTGCACGGAGAAACTGTGGCCGCTGAAAATTCTAATAAACCTATATGTAATACGAACGAAACATGATTTCTGCGTCTAATACGACATTATTGTCTGACTACGATAAAGAGATAAGGCTTGTTTTTTTTTTATATAACTACGTGCTGTCCATGCCTAAATTAGGAATTTAGATTAGTACTTTTATTCATTCATTTTTGTCATTTGGCCTGGGATGTACTAACCAAGACATACTCCATACCACCAGAGTCAAATTCAAACCCAAGAATGAAATTCAGATCCTCCGCTCGGACCTCCATCTATATTTGTCCTCCGTCCAATATTTTGTCCAGTACTCCACCGTGTCAATAGTCATTAATCCTCCCTTGAACCACTTTCCCTTATTATCTTACCTCAACTCAGCTTCGCACTCCTCCTCCATCCCCACCAATCAACGACACGGCATTCTCCATATCGGCTACCCTCTCCTCTCTCTCTCTTCCACCAGCCTCTCCCCTCCATTACACAGGGAAAAACTACTCGGTCGGGGTGAAGTTGGAGTCGAGCTCGGCGCGGGAAGTAACTTTCCACGGCTGAGAGTATCGCCTCGGGCTCCTAATATGGGCGCTCTGACAGCGCCTTCATCTTCGGAAACATGATATACGTTCGGTTGAACCCGAAGCACCCTCTCCTCCCCCACCACCGTCCCCTCCTCCCCCCCTCCGCGGCGCGCCGCTCTCTCGACCAATGGCGGCCGCGGGCTCCGACGTAACTATTAAGGCAGGAGTTCGAAAGCACGTGGCGGACTAGTTGTACCTTCCCGATAGTGCCGTCGCGCATTGTTACCGATAAATGCCCGGCTCTCTGCGCGGTAGCAGACGGCGAGCCAATCATTCCGGCATTATTGGCTCAGCCCACGAAAGGCTGCCGGCGGAAGGGACCCTCCGCGAATCCATTTAACAGATAATCTATATACATTACGGATTTGCCAAACAATAATTCCGTAAGCCTGCCGGCCGGCGCTCTCGGCCGCGATCCGGGCTTTGATCCGCAACCGTGAATTCTGATTCTCCTTTCGGCCACGGGAGCGGGATGGGAGTGGAACGAGAAAACGGATCCCCGAGGTGCAGGGCTGATTTGGCGGCAAAGCGGGCCCCGCCGTTTCTGTTTGGACGATCAAAGAACGCGGGTAGTCACACTTGTCGAGCCACTGAAGGCGATCGCTTCGACGCTCCTTCCCCCTTACCCTGCTGGAGTCCGCCTTTTGGCATTGCTTCGCACCTTGTCTCGAATGATATTCTTCGCGGTGTGTGTATATGGGAGAGAGTCTGATGGATAGTTGCAGAATGTAGTATATGATATAAGATACATTGATCTGGGATTATTATCGTGTATTATTGCTAGGGGCAATGAATATGTTACTATCGATTATAGCCAACTGTATACTTTTCCTACCCTTTTCTCAGTAACGTAAATAGCATTATCGCTGGGAACAAAGGTAGTATCGGTAACAAAACTTAACACGATCGTGTATCATTCGTATAATAATAATAATAATAAAAAAACTAAGAAAATAAATCGTAAAAAACTCAAAGCGTGTCGCGTAGAAAAGTAAACACATCCGCGAACACTAAAGATAATATCAAAAACGAAATAAAAATCCCTTGAACCACGTGTTCGTGTAAAAAAAATTCGCGCCATATAAAATTCGATACCGAAAATAGGTCTTGCGGATTACCAGCGTATTACTTCCTACATCATATTATCCTATATTATCCTGTATTATCCTATATTATATTAGCACGCGAGCATGAAAATGAAGGCATCCACGTCCGTGAAGCGCGATGCTCGTAGGCCAGACAAGAAGTCGGATACGGGCGAAGATCTCCGCGAAGTCCAATTCATTCTTCCTACCCTCGATACCCTAGCGTATGATAATTTGATAAAAGCTCAAGGAGGCGGGCGGTATAATATTTTCTCCATACATCAACGCCCGTATGCAGCCTTCCTTCGAGGATGTATCGCATCGGGCCGCTTACATTACGTACACACGCACCCCGACGTGGGCGGCCTGGGCTCGCATAATTTCCGATTTAAATTCATGTCCTCCGAGGACACGATTTCGAAATCGGATGTTAAGACGGCTGGCGTGTACTTTATCGTCCCGCCAGCTCTCATTCCGGGCCGCTCGACGGAGTCTTAAACGACGTGCCAAAGCAGGAACCAGCGTAACTCGTGCCATTTCCGTTCTTGGAATTACGGCGTCGATCAGGAGCGACGGATTTATTGTCGGCCGATTCGCACGGTGACGCCGACCTGACCGTCCAGGGGGGGGGGGGTCCCAAAATAAATTCCCCGCCTTCTTCCTTCTCCTCCCAGGCAAGCCTCCCGCTTCTCCCTGCACCCTCGACGTTCCTCGCGTGTCTGCGTTTATTAAAAAGCCCGCTGGTATGGCTCGGATAAAATGTTACTGCGAAAATCGCGAAGGGAATGATCTGCTTCGCTCTATTTTGCTTTCTCCGCGGTAATGAGGAGGCCTGAGAGGGCTGCACGTTGTTGGAGCGTTCGAAGTGGATGGATATTGTTCAAATGGATGTTTATAAGGCGGTAAGCGGTATTTTTTTGACTGCGTAGAATATTGAAATAAATATAAATATTGTGTGTTATTTGGGATTGACGCGAAGGAGTTGGAAAGAGTTGCGTTATTTTTGAGACCTCGGATACAGCAGCGTTTGTTCCACTGCAATAAGATATGTTGTTGTAAGTGGGGTTTGAAGAAAGTGACGATAAGAGCAAAAAAAAATATATATATATATATATATATATAAAATATTTTATTTCAATAGACAAGATGCAGTTGAGTTAATAGATATAGATATGATACTTATATAAAAACGATCAACTTTATTTTTATGCGTTTTACACGCATTGGATCGAATTCAGTAAGGAGAGAGCTGACAATAACAGTAGTCGATCTTATCGAAATTCACTTCTTCTTGAAACGTATCCGAAAGACAGCCCTTTAAGAGTTTCTATGTACAGTCGATATCCGGATTATCTGGATACGAATGTCAGCGGCCGATTCGGAGGAACCAGCCAGTAAAAATTTTACGTATCAGCATCAAAAAAGTTTTAAGCGTCGACGGCGCTCGGAAGCGCTGATCTCGCGGCATTAAAACCGCTCCCCACCCCTCTAGTCGCGTGATTTAAGGCGGACCGGATAAAATGTACGACTTAACAACGTTTCGTGTACAGAGTTCCTCGAGGCAACCGATATTAAGACTGACGCGGCTTTTATCTTCCCTCGTAACGCCAATGTTATAACCCGCGCCGATATCCTGCTATATCAACGGTTTATTCCTCGTAAATGCACCGGGAACCAGTCATTAAACTTATTTATCTTTATCACGCGCCAACGAGCTGACAAAGTGCACGTCGAATGTTTCAATTTTAATCAGTCGAATCGTTTGCAAACATGCTTATCCATTGTATTCCGCGTTAACCGTTAGGATAGATTCGAGTTACAATGGGTATTAAGTTCATTATGGACTGGCGACAGGGTGTTTGTCACTGACCATGTCGCCCGTACAGCGAAACTTTTTATTACATCGACGTATATACGTCCGCGCATTTTCATTGAGATCGAGTTTTTTAAACCACATTCTGTATTGTGTTTTATTATCGTACTTTAGATATACTTTGTACGAGTGTTGATTATATTTCGAGAACACACTCGAGAACCTATTTTGCGTGCTTATCGTTCGATGTCAATGGTCCTTTCCTCTAGAATCTATGATTTAAAGCAGGTTCTACATCGGCATGATTGGTATCTGTGCACGAGAGTATAGCAAAATGCAACTAACGGGAGTAATGAATACTTTAAGGGCGGCTCGAAAATAAATCGATTCCCGCATACGAATGCGCATTATCTGTTTGATAAAATCATCCGGCGAACCGGTTAAACCGCTTGGCGATCCACCGTTACCTGGTTAAATTGATTACCCACTTCGTCCGTTGACTTCGATTAAGCGAATTAGTCGAGTAACTAATTATCTAATGAACCTCGGTAACGCAGAAATATTGGCTGACAGCGATAATCTGCGCCGACTATCACCAATATTTGCCCAATACAGGGTGTAACTCCAGGGCAAACGCGATAACCTGACAAGCTTCGTGCGGCCCCCGATGACAGGCGAAATTCGATAACGTAGGAGTTCGAAAATCGCCCCATAAAAATTTATGCAGCCCTTTATAGCCCTGGCGGACTGAGCTTGGATGCGACTGAATAAGTTATGGACAACAATGCGGCTGATTGTATAAATGGGAGCGAAGCAAGGTGCCTCGTCGATGCTGTCGATGAAATATATTAATGATATGAGCAAACATCGGGTATTTCAGAGGGTAAAAATATTCCGATATGGTTAGCGAAATATAATAACTGCCCGCGCTCCGATGTGTCTAAGGGCCCTTGAGGATTTATTTAATAAAACCGGCCATTGCATAGCTCGATGAATAAATTAGAGTAATAATACTACCAATATTATTAATAACATTTGGCCGTAATTATACAAGCAGGCATCGCTGGTAAACAGCCGGATCAAAATCGTTCGGCATACAGTAATATTCCGCAATGAACGTGGCCGATATTTGATCAGACTGGAGAGGCGGACGGTCAGATCGGAATAAACAGTGCCGTGTAACGAACTGCACATGTACGGACGTCGAAAGTTTCGAAAATTGCGAATAGCGCGGACGTCGCTCGACGGGCAAGCGGGTTTTATTTTGCTTTTTGCGGAATATGTATCGCGTTTTGCGATAAGTCTTTGGGGAGCAGAAAGGGACTGGGTACAAAATTGGTATCGCGGAGCGCGGTAGAGAGTAGTCGCGTTCTGTCCTACGCGCAGCTAAAATAATCGGCCATCGGGGGTAGATCCACTCCCCAGGAATTGATAACCAAATCGAACAACTCGCTCGAATTATATTCGTCATTAACGAGCACTTAATCCCCACTAATCCTTAAATTCACCATCTAGTTTTATCGTTATACAAATTTCAGTCAACGGAACGACATTGTGTCTAAGAACGCCTCTACCCAATAGAGCACAATCACACAAATAACGTTGTAAAATCCTTAAAATCAAATGAAATTAAAAATCATAAATATAAACCAGTGCATTAAGCTACATCATTGAAAGAAAAAAACCCCTGGAAAGTCCAAGTCTCGATCCAATTTCCCCAGTGTCCAATTTTTCCCAGGTTAGGCCTTACGTATACGTCCTATATATCCGAGTATCCTCCTACGATCAGTCCTCTTTCCATCATATAAAAGAAAAACACCCAATTTCGCATCCTTCATTCCGCATTAACCCAAGCCATCTCCGTTTCCAGCAAACATCGCGCTCGCTCTCAACCGAGCGTCTGGCACGATACGTGGACGAGGCAGCTCGTGTGCGGCTGGTCCTACATCGAAATGCATTTCCAACTGGGGCATGCGCCAGTGGCCACGCAATGGTAACTGGATAGAACTTAAGCAGGTCGTTATCGAGCAGGGGGCTTAGGTCGGCCGGCTTCGTCTTTCCCCAGAAGTTTATACGCCCTGCCCTCCTGCCTCTGGCTTCGGCCAGCTAACGTGGCTTCAGGGTCATTTTGTCGTTGCGGACGGTCCGACCGGTCCGAGCGGCGGTACACGAGTGTTTATGGTACGTGCATGCAGTATGCACCGCGCCATGGGGCTGTACGCTCTCCGGCTCTCTCCGTTTAGCACCAGGTTTAAACGGGCACCGCAGAGGGACACAATGTCGTGGAACGAGGACATAAAACCGTACACCGAGTCGGCCCGTCGTGCCTCCAGCGGCCCCTGGTATTTCGTATTTCATGAATTTGATTCTCGGCCGGCCCGCGCACGCGAGCGCGCCTCCCCCGGAATATTTATAATGCGAGAATAATGGGCCACGGGTATAATATTACATACCGCTCTAATTATATACGCGCCCGGGCGTGCGGGTATTGAAATGCAAAATACGCGGTTTTAAGGACCAAGGTAAATGTGGAGGGGGGGGGGGGGCAGGGCTTTTGCAACGCCTCGTTTGTCGTGAAATTTACCCTCCGGCTCTATTCTTTTTAGCTCCTGGTGCGGGCAAGCTCCGCGAAGGGCGCGAGTTTTCACGAAGTACCCGCGATTCGTCGTCGGTTATGATATTGGATCTTTTACTGCTGAAGGCTTGCGGCTCGTTGTAAGGAGAAGTGATCTGCTTTATTAGACTAATTCTCGCGTGATTCGTATGTGCATGCTGGCAAGAGTCCCAGGGTTCACGTGAGGTTTGAAAATTGCGATAGAAGAGCGCGAGTGTGATGGTAAAAGCTTGGAGGCTGCTTGCTGTATATACTATTGTATATATAACCCTGTATTGCACGTTTAATAAAGCGATGAGAAATATACATTTTTGAATTCTAAACCTGCGTTTTCTGTCGAAATTACTTCTTGCGTAAATTTTGAGACACCCCGTATATTACTCCCCGTTTTCGTGTTATTAATTACATCTATATATGAGACTATGCACAGTGGTACGCGTTAAAGATGCATAATGATCGTTTAAAATATTTTTCTCCCTTAATTTGTTTCATCGAGCAACGCGATGATGCGAGTAAACTTTGGGATGCAAAAACTCCGTGTAAAAGCCTTTTCGCGTAGATGTTCGTGCTGTACACGGGCGGATAGGGTATCGTCTTTAGATATAGGTAATTGCACGTAGCATTGTACTGCAGACCCGGCGTAGATAGGTTTACACTGTATATCCAGACGAGGGATATCCTGGTAAACCGCACGCTGCGGTAGGCTAATACGGATAGAATCAGAAGAGGTACGCGAGCATACACGCGTTGTTAATGCTCGGAATCAGGAACCATATCTCCCAGTTTCACGTCCAGAATTAGTAATTTGACGTAAAAAGACTTTGCACGTTCGTTCGAATTACGTATAAAACCGCTAAAGGGTTTACTTGAAAACTCGCCCTTGGGATTTTAAAACGCGAAGCGCATGCACCGATGGCAAACACTTAAAGAATATTAATAACACATTTTAATGTGGTCATACTGAGAATCTCTCTTTTATTCGTACACTTATACCAACGCTCCTTCTGATTTTCTGAAAGTTCCGTCGACAAATTCAACGTTTTGCGTGTAGAACGTGATTTTATTAGCCACAATTACGTGGCGCAAACAATCGAAGAGGAAATAATGTATTGATTAATTAAAAATTGCGCAGAAATTTCTAAATTAAACTGGTGACGATCCGTGTAAACGAAATAGGCGTAGAAAAAAGGACCGGCGGATAAAGAATATTACTCTCAAGAATTCAAGAATATTTCAAATTACTCTCGTGCACGAATACGAAGTAATATATTCGAGAACGTATTAAGGATAGATTCCGTTCACCCGCAATTGTATACGCGATCGTCGATCATTTTTCACCGGCTAATGACGCGAGCTGCACGATGATATTAATTGATGTTTAATATCCGCTTTAAAGACCCAGTCTTGAGAGATATTACTCCTGGCAGTGGGTATCGCGAGTGCAGGAATCGGGCCATAAAAGGCGAATTATAATGGGCGATTACGGTGGAGTTTTCGGTGAAAGATGATATCGTCGATGCGGATGAGAGGATAGCCTGCTTTTTTCGTTCAACCCTCGACAAACGAATGCAGAAGGATCAGAACGTTGGAAAACAGGGCTGTAAAACCACAGGCGGAAGCACCAGGAGCCGCCAACAATCCGTTATTTCGAATTTCATGAATTTGATTCTCGGTTGTAGCGTACGGCGGACTGCGGCATCGTTGGCATGCCAGCGTTGCCAGGGAATATTGCGTGTGTCAGATAAATGTCGGATATCTCGGTGAATATCAAATCAATATGAAGCCGATACCCTGACGACTGTAGATAAATACCGTGGATTTTTCGTTAGTTTGTTTCGTCCTTCACAGTCCCTCTGTTTGACGCGATGCCTCTCCTCGTCTTGCGGGTTTCTCAACACGTTCGTGGATGGTGCAAATTTTTTTGGAGGTGGAAAAAAAGGATGGATGATTTATCCTTTAATTTAATCCCGAGTTTCGAATTTTTATCAGGCACTTTCTTTCCAAGTGTTCTGAATATCACATTTTGTTAATTACATTTAGATATTTATTAGGCACGTTTTTTTTTCAAGTGTTCTGAATATCACATATTGTTAGTTACATTTGTGTATTTATTAGGCACGTTTTTATCGAGTGTTCTGAATATCACATATTGTTAATTACATTTGGGTATTTATTAGGCACGTTTTTATCGAGTGTTCTGAATATCACATTTTGTTAATTACATTTAGATATTTATTGGGAACGTTTTTTTCAAGTGTTCTGAATATTATATTTTGTTAATTTTTGTTAATTTCGTTATGTATGCTATATATATATCTGTAGCATGCACAACGAAATAGATCACATTGCGCCACCGTGAAAATGAATACCATAGCCTTGAAGTCCGTGAACTTGTTAAATACATCTGTCTAATGAAATGAGTAAAAAGAGGAGTGAGGAGTTTCATAAGGTCTCGAATTTTTCGAATAATTTCCAGGATCCGTTCGGGAGCTCCTTTATTATTCAGAGGCTCGAGGGTCGTGATATTTGAGGAGGAACTCCAAGGCAAATCTCGTTTCGTTCGGCAAGCCTCGACAGGGGTTATTACGATGTAAAGTGCTTTCTTCGACGTCCTGAAGAAGTTATCGCGGTCGAAACGAACGTGGCGATAAAACTCGCGATATACACCTCCTATTAGGACTTCGTTAAGAACCGATGAGATACAGAAAAAGGGTAAAATGCGAGTTCGTGCTTCGTGCAGAAATATTGTGTCCACCGACACGTTGGAAATCATTATCACCTTTCGGTTAGAGTTATTTCTCTTTTTTGCAGAATTTTTCTCTGGAAAATGTCCACATATTCCTCTACATACGAAGGTCCCTTTGTGCAGAAAAATGTATGATTATCGTTATTTTTGCTTGAAAAAAAATTTGGACGTGCCGCTTAAAAATAATGTCGCTCGTTGGTATAAAGTTCTTCTCGATAGCAAAATATTCCAAGGATAATTTTCCAAGCGCTTCAAATATTTTATTTAAACGTCGCATTCACGCTGGCCGGCTAATTATTATTTCCTGAAATTCCCCAGAGTAACAAGTGGAGTATTGCTAGGAAAACTCTTCTCCGACGTCGTAACTCCGCCTGGCTCCTATGAAACTGCGAACTCTTCAAAAATTTAAGTTTTCTGTAATATCATTTATTAATTACGCGACTTTAAGTTGCCAGCCGGCAAGTTTCATGCGCCTATTAGTGAATTCTCTTTAACAGCGCTGGGTATTAAACTCGTAGAATACTTTTAACGAGGCCCCTGCTTTCAATGAAGTTTACAATTACGGTGAAACCTGCACGATGCCCCTGTCTCTCTTAATTACCAAAAGGTCGCCGGCGACTCACGCATTAAAAACGCATGTAAACCGTGGAATAACGGCCCGCGCTGAGTCTCACCTTGAATCTCATCCGCAAATTTCAAGAGCATTTTGCGTACGGAACAACGATAATATTCACCAAAAACTCCTTCTTTGACCAGCAACCTAATTTATCAGCCATCGTACGTTTATCCTGTATTTATTTATCTATATATCACCTAATATACGCAAAGAATTCAATTATATACACATGAAGTGAAAACAAACACACGAATACAAAAAAAGGTTCGATTGTATTCAATTATATACAAAGAATTTGGCAGAAAATACAGAGAAGTATATTCAACCTTTTTCGTCTCGACTTCGCGCCACTAATGAGAATAATTACAACGCGACAGGATTGCCTATTGAAACGGTTAGAATAACTGACACATGACTGAAAAAAAGATTCGATTATACACAACGAAATTGGCAGAAAATACAGAGAAGTACACCAAACCTTTTCCGTCACAACTTCGCGCCACTAATGAGAATAATTACAACGCGACAGGATTGCCTATTGAAACGGTTAGAATAACTGGCACATGACCGAAAAAAAGATTCGATTATACACAACGAATTTGGCATAAAATACAGAGAAGAAGTACATCCAAACCTTTTCCGTCTCGGCTTCGCGCTACTAATGAGAATAATTATAACGCGACAGAATTGCCTATTGAAACGGTTAGAACAACTGGCACATGACCGAAAAAAAGATTCGATTATACACAACGAATTTGGCAGAAAATACAGAGAAGAAGTATATCCAAACCTTTTTTGTCTCGACTTCGCGCCACTAATGAGAATAATTACAACGCGACAGGATTGTCCATTGAAACGGTTAGAATAACTGGAACGGCGACGAAATCCCGAGTTTCGTTCGAGCCAGTGGTATCCCGTGGGCCGGGGTGAAAAGCCAAACGTGGAAAGTTAACGCCGTTGGTTATACTCGAGGCATGAGCCGATACTCGCGACAAAGAGCGCGCAGTCGGGCCCATTATTTCGCCCCTCCCCGGCAAACTGGAAGCTCACTCCGGGCGTTCGTCCAAGTGCGAGGGACTATCGAGGATTCCTGGAGGCGACGGATATACACCGGATATTTCCACCGACAATGATCGTCCGGGGGGCCATTGATCCGCCCAGAACGCTCGCATAGTTCCCGAATAATCGACCGGCGCCGATGATTATTTCGTTTCGACCAGATGCCGATCCGCACTCGAATCTTATTGACCCCTCACTCTTTCCTCCTCGCTTTCGAATGCTCGATCGTAAATGCAAACGCTTTCCTTATCTTTCCCGTTGGAAAATTAATGCGCCTGGCGGGGGTGGTGTTAATTTTTCTTAAAGTATAGGGCTCCTAGAAAAAAAGTTAATTTTTTTAGATTTTAGATTTTTTTCAGATTTTTTTTTACATTTTAGATTTTTTTCAGATTTTTTTAGATTTTAGATTTTTTTAGATTTTCTTAATTTTTAATTTTTTTTTTAGAATAGCTCCTAGAATAAAAGGGTTAATTTTTTTCACGAGTAGAATAATAAAAGCATTGGGAAATTCGGTTGACGCAAAACGACTTTATCAGTCGGTGCCGGAAATTAATTACAACAAAACTATATTTGGTTAAGGTACTTTATTAAATACACGTATAAATGTGAGAGAACACTTTTTTTTGTTTGTTATCAGCTTACAATGGCGGCTTCAGAGCCGAGAATCTTTCACGCGAGGCCTTAAACGGCGTCACTCTGATGAAGCTTCAAACGTATCACGATGCTAGCTCACAAATTTTAGCTTCCGTGAGAATATTGAGGAGAATTGAGATTCTCTGATATTTATTGAGATGAGGGAATGTCCATGCGCGCTATTGAGCGATTAGAATTTCATGGCGGCAAGCACGAGATCCAAGATCACCCGATTATACGTCTTATTAAAGTGGAGAAGTCGATGACAAACTGGGGCACGCTTGAAATATTTTGCCTGGCACGAAACTTCGAACGTATTATTTGGTCGACATTGTTACGCTCTTTAACACGAATAAAACATAATTAGTCTCTTAGCAAATCCCGTGTCGGATCGATTTTTCGTTACTTTCGAAATTATTTTCTATTTTCGTTCGAACGATGCTCCTTCGGTACATATCTTACCACACAATTACAATTTACTTCTAACATATATCCTGCGATTTTTACAACTGGTAAAAAACAATTCCTCTTTAATTCTTCGGTTTCCAAGGAAAATCCTAATTAGCCTCACGGGCCAATTCAGGCATGGAACGTATTATACGAATTACATTGACAATTGTTCGAAGAAGAAAAAAATGATGAATTCACAGGGAGAGAGTGATTAAACGAGTACAAAAAGACGTTTTTTGCCGCTAAATCGGGACGACAACATCGACGTGAAAAGGACAAAGCGAATTGGCCAAATAAGCCCGAAAACCGCCGATGCTTAGTGCGCCGTGTTGTACAAACTAATTTAATGACGGATCGACCGACCACAAAAGTGTAGTGACACGAAAATCCCCGTTTCGTGAGAGACAAACGGCCGCGAGCCCCCGGGAATACTTGCAAACGAACAGGCGGTGGCGTGCCGAAAATGAGTAAAGGCCAATTCCCGTTGGCCAAACCCGGCGGCGCGTCATTAGCCGTCAACAAACAACCGCGACTCGTTTGCCACGTTTTGATCCAAATTGCTCCCGTCTCAGTTGCGCCCGGGATTAAACGTTTCGAAAATTTTAAACACGGCCGAGAGCATTGTAACAAAACGGTTTTCCAGGGAATAATTTCCAGCGAAAATTGGCGGAACGCCGCATGTTTATTGGCCGAGGCGCCGGGCTTTCCTCGAAATTTTTTCCAATTTGCATTAACCGGGGTACGAAGGGGTTTTGCATAACGATTAACGATCGGCTCGAACCAACGTGTTTCCAGAGTGTCAAAATATATATATATATATATATGAGTTCAATATCTGAAAATTTTTTTAAACTTTTTAAATATGAAACCTTCTTGCCAATGATCGGTGACGATGAATTATGATTTTTGGCATAGTATTTGCAAGTACTTGAACAAAGGCTATAAAATTATCACGAGAACGATAAGAAGTGCGCGACACGTTAAGAATAGCATATTTAAGTAAAAACGCTCTACAAACATTTATACATTCTAATCCAATTATCGTTTAAACACGCATAATTTTTTTTAGACTGAAATACTATTAGTACGTCAGTTCAGATTGATTTTTTTTTGAAATACTAATCGATCGATTGATTTTTAGATTGGAATACTTAATATCGGTACAGTATACAGTTAATCTGATGCAAGATATATGCAACCTTCCTTTTAAATGATTGTTCAAATACTTCGTCCATCCCCTGAAAATATCCTCAACCAAAAGCTCCAATTCAAACAAAGGATAACAAAGGCATGGAAAATGAAGGCGCCGCTGTTAAAAACCGATAGAGGAGAATTCGTGTCGCGATCGCGAGTTACCGAATATCCTATCCCAGGATGTTAAGTTATTTCTTTAAATAAAGTTTTACACTTACGGCAGTGATCCCGGCCGCCCCGGGGCGCGACCGCGCCTTCCTAGCACCCGATCCTGCTCGTAAAGATAACTCCCGCTGATATCCCCGGACCACATATCGAGCCACTCGAACGATGTTCCCGTACGTTACAAGCGTATACGGGATTTAAAGAACCATAAAAATATACACTTCGACCATGGTGGCTCGTGCGAGTGCCCCTAGGAGAACCGCCGGGGCTATTCGGTCAACTTCGAACAGCCAAACTCCTGAAAGTCCGGCATTAAACGCGCCAGTTCCCGCTCTCCTCGATGCGGAATTTTACACTCGACAAGGCGTGAAGCTAAGATCGACGACGACGAGATTGCTCATTTTCCAGGGATATTAAGTCTCTGGTCCTCGTTGATGATCGACGATATCGAGTAATTTTGCTATTTCGCACGATTGACTTCCAAAAGGTGAGTGTTTGGTTCTGATTTTTAGGATGGAGGTCGATTTGGAAAAGGCGAGTTTAAAGGCCAGCGGATGTTTTCGTGGGATTGGTAGTTTAGGAAAATTAAGTAAGGTGATTGTTCTGCAGAATGAAAAGAGTATGTTGCTTGTAAAATTGATCGACGACACGTCGCCCCCCCTCGATGATCTGCATGAGCGTCGATGATGTTCTGGATGAAGCTGAGAGCTCGCAAAAGAGCTGAATAGGCTGTAAAGAAGACGCACTCCGTGGGTGCTGTTGACGGTGGTGCAGTGTGTACTTTTGAACTTACTATCTACCCCATCATTAATCCAATATCAGCAGAATAATCCCCGCTGTGCGTCCAGCGAAGTCGGTTTAAAATTATCCGTGTAATAAGGAGGAGTCGAGTGAAAATCCTGGAAAAAAAAGAATTTCTTGAACCCATGTTATTTCGTCATATTTTAAAATATACATTTTTATCCATGTTTTTCTTTTTTTAATTTAAATTTTTAATCCATGTTATTCAACAGATTTTTTAATAATTATTATCGTTGCATAATAAACTCTTATTTACTAAATAAAGCGTTAGAAGTTCGAAAATAGTTTCCTGGATTTATCTTATCGGGTCGACGGTTCAAATTCTTCTTGGACACCGCTATCAATTCAATGGCGGTCTGCCACAGGGTTTGCCGCTATTTTGTAAATTTTATGTGCCCACTGTACGCCGATATGTTTCCCGATTCATCAGATATTGGTGCGGATGAGATATTTCGATCCTGCCAAAGCGATTGCTATCGCTGGTCGGCATCGATTGACACAACTACGCGAACAAATTTATTTGGCGCTTTAGGATCGGATTTATTCACATCGGGTCGGCTAGGTGGATAAATACACATTTTCCTGGCGCATTATACCGCTGACGTATGTAACAAAATAATACTTATACGTCAAGAGACATACAGATGTGGCGATGCATGGATATTTCAAACCTGTAATATAAATTATACTAGAAATTTTATGTAATATATTTATAATTTGATTTAATATTAAACGGATAATTTAATTGGTTAAACCGACTAATTTATAATATCTTCGATAACGTTACGAAAAATATATCTTTTTATCCAGAAGCCTTATTACTCACGACTGTTCCATTACGTTATTTAAACAAATGAATATAGCTTCCAGGACACAGCGTCGAGAGTGAGTATTTATTCACGCTGTACCAAGGAAAGGTGCACTTTCCATGTTTCTATATACGGACCCTTCGAAAACATTATTGGCAGTGAAAGATATAAAAATTTCAAGGGATCGCATTGTCGTGAATCCCAAGACACTTCGCCCTATAAATTCGCGTGCACTGTTCTCAACGTCTTGCATTCATTTATCGACTCTACAATGTACCCTATCAAATCCAGAGGAATAAAAAGTCTCCCTACGACGGTATAAAAAAACTTCTTAGCATCATAAAAACGAGGAGTTTATCCGCGATAACTTCTCGATACAAATACAATGAAGAGTTTGTTCTCGAGGGCTAATCAGGCCGGCAGCCAATCGAGATAGAATTCTCTCTCCTTTCCCAACGTGTATACAGGATGTATCAAAAAGTTAGGCCAATCCAGAAGGAGATAATTGTGGACCTTATTTGCCACATAAAATTTCCGAGTTACACTACGAAGAACCTCTTCGAAACTCACGCTTTGCCAATCAATTAGACGCTTTCCTTCGCTAAATACAGTATTCACCCTTATTATTCCCTTTATAGCGATCAGTTGTTGAGGTGTTGTCGGTATATGAATATTCAAGGTGCACACCAACGAGAAATACCAAGATGCACATTCTGTTCACGGTTTCTGTAATGAAAACATAGCCACAAAAAAGTGTATTAACATTCTATACAGTAAACGAGCTCTTCCATCGTCTACGTAACAAATATGTAAACAGTGAGAATTACATCGAGTCGCAAACAAAAACGGCTAATTCGTCTTTTAATCTGATCCTGATATCCAAATTTGAATAAGACACATTTCTTCCAAGTGCTCAGCATATCACATTACAGCAATTACACACGATGAGTGCTACATCATCTACGTCGATATAGATCAATTTTCATGTTTTAAAAAACTTACAAACACCATTTCATGCTTTTAGACCTTACAAGAATGTGTCTCAATCTTCTGATGCAGCCTGTACACGCTACACTCTCCAATTGGCGTTATTTGTGAGTCCGTCCAGTGCTCAAGGCAATTCCGCTATCCCGATTTAACGCACATTCGATTTTAGAGCCGCGTACCTCTCGTATATGAGCTCCCAAGATCGCGTGACTTAGGCGCAGACGTGTGCAAACAAACGCAGCGGCTTTGGCCCCGACTGGTTGGAGGGACGAGAGGAAGAGTAAAATGCGCGGCAAACCGAGCCCGACGTGGCCACCCTCCGAAGATATCGACGCGCTGCTATCGCACGTTTCGCCTTTCCACCTAGAATTACGATAGCGACGAAACCATCGTAAAATCCCATCGTAGAGTGCCACTGCGCCATGCCGGATGGAGCATCGAAGTTTTGCATGGAAAAATGGCTTTCCACCTTCCTGCATCGTCTCCACGTTCTTTTTTCTTTCTTTTTTTTTTTTTTTTCTCCGAGCGCCCCGGCTCGCCCTTTGGAAGCTGGTTCGGCGAATAATGCGTGCTCTGCTACTCGATTGCAGAATAAAAGGAATAGCCTGAAGATTTCAATCCAAATTTTCTAGTGTGTCTCCATTTTTTTTTTAGAATAATTCTTTAGAGTATACTTATAGTATATATTCAAGTTTTTAAAGAATATAATTTAATAATAGATTTAGTAATAGATTCTTGCGTAGTTGAAAAGTAGAATATACTGATTTTGAGTGAGGTTTGAAAAAGCACTTTGGCGCCTTCGTGAACAGTACGCATTCGATCAAAAACAATATGAAAATCCTCAATTACAATGGACCTATCAAAGATTACATTGAAGCGCGTAATAGTTTCAACAGATTAACGCTATATATAAAATCAAATGCCGATAATGTGGCTTATAGCTTTGCATCAAACTTCGTCCTACTGTATATCGCGTCGCTATAAAAATGCATCCTACAGCATTCACGTCCGCGAACGTGTTAAAGGCACACTGAGTGTATTCTCTTATGGAAATATCGGGAAAGTGCAAGGGCAACACGATACACATTTTTTCTGCAAATCGAATTCCACGTGTATCGTAGTAGCAAGTATTGATGATAGTGCAAAAAGTCAGTATGTCTAATGGTTTTCGGTTACTAAGGTGACAGAGAGAGAGAGAGAGAGAGAGAAAGAGGCTCGGTCCAGCCTTTGACTGGAAAGTCTAAACGCTTAAAGCCAAACAGCTGCACCGGGAATGGAGTTGACTCTTTCGAATTTCCCGCCGTATGCGAAGTACGAAAACAAAAATTGCCCCACGACGATGAATATTATCGTCCGTGAGTAAGGATGGCTAGATCGCGGAATCTAAAGGGCTTCTGCAAACAACGAAGACTAGCCGGCGTAACGATATCAATTTGGCATAGCGTTATTGCACAAATATCGCGTATATTATGGATATGGACTCACACAGGCGCGATAATACACGCTTAATGACCGGCCGGTTTAGATCAAATAAACAGAACGCATTAACATCAACGTCGATCGCCGAGCGTATATTTGTGCTGGTCTTCTGATATTTAACAAATCCTGCATAATCCGTGGGATGAAGCTGGATTTACATCGTAAACAACGGTAGAGTGATTCGAGTATGCCGCGCTGAAACTTATGACGCTGTTGTGGATAACAGGAAAGACGATAGAAGTATTTAGTATGTTATAACTGTATATATCTTCCTTTGTAAAATATATTTCTCCGATGCGGACACATTCCATGCGATTAGTGTATGATACGCAGTATGCCATTGACGCGTAGAAAAAATTTGTATGTATTTTATTAAAAGTGTATTTATTTGGAAATTAATAATATATGGTTCTTGAAGATCGTGTTTGTCCGTTTATAGAGTCCTCTGAAGAAAAGAACAATTGAAAACGTCTACAAATGTTTGTATTAATATTGTCGTGTTTGCTGATAAATGCATTTTAATACGTGCTCTTTTAGTAAGTAAACTATCAGCTTACTTACGCACTCGCATATCGTGGCACGTTAGCCTACTAATGTATTATTAATTGCGCTCGTAGAACAAGTATACGTAATATTATTTGAAAATGCACTCTAAGAAACAAAACGTAATGAAACGTAATAAATTGAAATTTATACATCATAAGTCAAAGAGAAAGTAATTCCACGCGCCTAGACAAAGAATACACTGCTTTCAACCTACCAAGAAATACAATTATCAATAAAACAACGATCACTCGCCTCACTCGATCATTTCCATTGCCCAAAAGGACCACGTTGCCTTATAATTATAATCTTCTCATATCGTAAAAGTTGGAAAATATAAAACATAAGGTACTTGCTCAGAGCCATTAGGGAAAACACTAGACTTTTCGTAACACAAACGCACTTCTACATCGACTTATACTCGACTCTTCAGACTAAACTGAACTCTTCTCGCAGTCTCCTAGACGGCACCCCATTTTCCATGCACAGACAAACACACACTATCACACGTCGATTATCCGCCACACTAAAAATTCCTACGCGCCTCTTACACACTCTCTTATAGCGGCCTCTAAGATCGCATTGTTCTTCAGACAAATCATTTCCATCGTACACTCCTACATCCAACTCTCTTAATATCACCTTACGGTAATGCGCTCTCCCTCGCGATCCTCCTTCCAAGGTTTCACGCGATCATCGACGGTTTATTTCTCGAGCTTCCCGGAGGGCGTTCGATCCGGACGGACCTTTGGCCGTATCTGCCATCGGGCGGTATCGAGTACCGACCCCCAGACAGATTCCTTCCGCCCTAAACCTCGTTCTTCCGTACGTCGTGTTTCGAGAAACTGGATCGAGACGACATTTCCTCCGGCTTCCGGCATTCGTCCTCGTAACTTCGGCTCTCTCCTTTACGGGAGAGGTATTCCCGGAGCTCATCGTTCTTCCTCTTTTGTCGATCCCCCCCCCCCCCCCTCTTTTCTGGCCAACGCCGCTGTCCAGCTCCGATGGAAAGCGCACGGCCCTCGCGGAATCCCCGCTATCTGGTCTGCTTCGACGAAATCGAGCTTAATGGAAAGAGGCCCGCGGAGCTGCTCCTTCCTTCGAAACATCTCATCTCTCCTTGGAGCCGCCCCTGAGCCGCGTGGCGATACCGAATTTGAGGATGTCGCCTCTCAGAAGCGGACTTTATTACGAAAGTCGGGACTGACGTTTTTCCCCTTAAGCTGGAGGAGTTTATATCGAAAGGAGAGAGAGACTTTTGTACAGGAAAACCACGCTGTTTCGATCATACGTGTGTGTATATCTCAATGTGTATATGTATATATATATATTATATGAACGTGTATACGATTTGTGATTATATACGAAGGTTGTTGTATATGAGTATCCTGATATTTCAGGATCTTTGGTGATCCTATCTATTCTTATTTATTCATGTGCCGCTTTTTGTATACAAGGTTTTCAGTGGAGTATGAAAATGAGGAGGTAGGAGTCTTGATTTGTATTGCTACTCGAACCAAGTATATTACCTTTCGATCTCGAAGAGCGTCACGAAGAAACGAATAATTCCGTCGCGAGGAACGACGTAACCGCGTGATCTTCGCTGTTTGTCAGCGCGCACGCTGTCCCGAAAGCACCGAAATAATTGTCCTCGCGCGCCATAAAAAGGTTCCAAGTTAACCAGGAGGGCGAACGAGAAATAAAACAAACGTCGGCGCGAGATAGCAAATATGAGGCGCGCGAGGAGCAAAAGCAGGGCCGCGGGAATGGAATCAAAGGACCCTGGGGAATAGGCAGGAGGCGGGCAGAGGCCTGCCACAAAGCGTATCACGCTCGACGCGCGAATAATAATGATATCATTAGCAGGAATTCACGAAAATATGGCTCAGCCAGGGGGGAGATGGGAAAAAAGAGGAATGACCATTAACGAGAGGCGCGTGAAAAAGTGCTAACGAGGTAAAGAGGAGAGCGGGCGCGCGCTGGATGTTTCATTATTTCCCGTAGGGAAGCCGGCAGGGCCGAAACCGCGGACAAAGTGGGCAGCTCGAAGAATGCGAAGATACGATAAATGGAAACTTTGAGCTGAAATACAAACGTCGCCTCTGCGCAACGATAATTGTGTAAATAAGCGCGCGCGTGGGATAAAAACCCAACCGTGGATTCCAATGAAGCAACGAAGGAAGGAGTGGATGATGCAAAATGTCTGGAGAAAAAAATGAAGCATCGATTCTTTATACCAAACGAAATCCTCGAAAAACCTGGAATAACATGGATAAATTGTAACGAATAAGAAGACTCCGATTCGTTACATCTGTGTCTACGAGGGTGGTCCGAGAAGTACTTAGCCTACGAAAGAAAAACAAGAATTTTGGAAAAGTGGCGATCTATTTCTCAACATAGTCTCCCTTTAACTCGATACACTTGACCAACGCGATGCTCCAACTTCCTTAACCCGTCTGAAAAAAAAAACGTCTTCCGGAGGTCTCGTTTTCACAGTTGAAACTCGTTAAATCAATTCTTGACGATCGCCATCGAAGGAGAAGGGTCACCGTAAACAGCGTCTAAGCGCTCTTTGATTTCGCCGCGCGATTTCCCTTCCAATAATAAGCATCGAATCGCCGAACGATAATCGCTCTTTTTCCATTTTCCTAAAATTCGTGGACACGCCCGCTTTCAAAGCCGGCCAAAGCAAAACTACGACTCCGATTTGGCTGAAATTTCGACGGTAGCCGTCCACGAGAATATATTACACGATAGTGTATTTATCTTACGATAATAACACCATCGAGCCGTGAGGCTAAGCACTTATAGGACCACCCACGCATATTAAACACTTGCGCTACGATTTAACTTTCGGTTGCCGTGCCGCACTGTACAATATAACGTGCGGTAAGGCGTTACATTACACCTAAAAATCCGTACAACATACCTAAAATATCTAACCGTTA
>JBCFXI010001462.1:0-52789 GCA_038496175.1 Ampulex compressa | reverse complement strand
ATATATATATATCATTTTCGAAAATTGAATTTGCTATTAATTATACCAAATTTTGGTTTAATATTTAGCACCATTCGCGGCGTAATATATGTGCTACACTAAATGTGATAATGCCGTCGATTCGAACACATAATTTATAATTTTGCTCCGGTAGCGAACGAGTAGTTGGTCACATTCAATTATTCCACGCTTTAAAAAAAAAAATCAATAAATGCACTATCAACATTCGATGCTAAAAAAATTGGTATATTTTTGATTATGCATATTTCGACGAGATAAAGTCTTAAACTGATGGGTAACAAATATTATATGAGATCATCGTGATCCGGAGCGCAAAAAGTAGATCTGTTTAAGAAAATGAAAGTAGGCGAGCGACGATTTAAACGAGCTATTAAATTTATATGACTAGTCTGTGTCAGCCCAATAAAGTTTATATCCCGAATATCACCTCATTTATTTATCATCGCTTTGATGACGAACAGAATATCCTGGAATGCGTTAGCCGTCATCTGACCGCATAATTATTAATAATCCCCAAATTAAATACAGAGTTCTTGATATTTAACGCGTTTACATATATGTCTACTTACAGACTAACAATTTTACAAATATTATTTTAGAATCATCTGGAATTTATGAAATATTTTGATTTTAAACGTATCTAAGTGTTTGAATAAAAGAATTTTTGAATATTTGAATATTCATTATATTTATACTGGACTTTATTATATACCGAATGAGCATCCTATCATATACTTGAGTTTTATGATTCAACTATTATTGCATGATCCTATTTGTCTCAAAAATACCGTTGTAATAAAATTTCAATCGTAACATGGTATCATAAAATTCCTATCACGGTTTAATACAATTTTTGCATTCGGCACAATACAAAACAATAGATATTCTGCTGATGTTTTCCCGATGTTGGTACGTACTACTTTTGTTTTTTATTTCACATTTCAATGCGTTCTAGCCCACGCCTATTTTTCGACATCATGCCTGTATTTGTTTACGTCTACGGTAAAAGTCAAGGATAATAACCGGAATCCAGATCAACGTGAACTCTGTTATTTTCATAACCATTGGATTCGGATTCAGGGCCATTTATGTCGCCTTCGTAGACGTCTAATTCTAAACAACCTTTACTGCTATTTATTTTTTCACATCTTCGCTGTAATTGCGCCATGCAAATAGCCACAATGCCATTACGTGATTACGAGCGGGAAAAAAAGATAGAGAACAAGGTGAACCGTTAGAAAACTTGAAACTCATCGTAAAAAATAATGTTCGTGTAGGGGCTTGCATTCACGTGTTGGCATTGCTTTAAACCAGATCACTGAACATAGCCATGTATTCTTTTGAAGTTGTTCGCTGTAAGATCGTCATACTTTTATCCTAACACAGCGGATGTAAGTAAAACAGATATCGCAGATTATGAAAGAAAATGTGCTCGAAATTGTAAAGACTGTGAGACTTAAAATAAATATATGTAAATATGCAGCGTTATTCATGCCCTCATTGATGTGCATCCCAGATGTTGGTGGGCGCAAAAAAAGAAGAGAAACATTTCTTGGACCATATAGAATTACATCATTGGTAAAAACCAATGTAGTAATGTGTGATATATAATTCGAAAGACTAAATGTACTCCATAATTCAGAAACAAATTTAGAGAAAAAGTGTGAGAATCGATCGTACCGAAATTGCGCCTCTAACTCACAATTTTGTCGACATCCTTGTTATTTTTTTTATTTATATTAAAGTTTTTCATCAACGAGGTTATTTTTTATTCCTCGATATTTTGATAATTTATCCACACGACTTTGTTGGTGAATATAATTATATCGTTATAGATTCAGAATTTTCTTTTAAGTAGAAGAGCACGTAATCCTATATTTCCTTAATGTAAACAGAAAATAGGCTTAAGGCGTATAAGAATGCATCGGCTTTCAAGGTACGGATATTAATTCGCGGTCGCTGAATGCTCTCATTACGCTTATAGATGCTTCAATTTCACGTGGAAAGCTATCGGGAGCGTGGCATCTTTTTAGCTAATTAATAATCCCAATGCAATTCATCACTCCGAATTGCCTCAGTCGCTTCGCTTTCGAATCCTTTTTAAGCATCCGATACGCGGCGACACGTTATTTTGGGCCTTGAAAAGCTTTGCACATAGATATTTTACTGTTCAAAAAGTCGTACATGATATTATATATTAGTTAAAACATATTAACAGCAGAAAATCAGCAAAATCAGCAGACTGTGAATTGTGGCTATAATATCGGAACATTTTATTTTCCGTACTCTGACATCGTAAGTATCTATCATTTACAGTAAACGTATAGAAAATTTAGTTCAACTTCATTAAAGAAATGCTATTCACGTTATAGAAATTTAAATAAAAAAATGTCGATATCAACGTTATTTGAAAACGTAACGGCATCAATTCTAAATTTTTGTTAGTAGTCTTCATGTCGATACTGTACTCGTGAAGACGATAATTACATACAAGTTTAGAAATGTGCATACTAACTTGTAACGCGACATTTAGAAACTAAGGGTTCTTTGTGAATAAAATAGTACTTGGAATGGCAAATCCTAAAATAACCGGCGCACAAAACCAAAGTCTTCTTGTAAGTTAAAACTCAAAGTTTGTGCCTGTCATTTCATATACCGGTCAGCAATAAGTTTTTTTTCTCACAATCGACCGACAGTGACAGTAATAAGATTTATTGATAGTTTAAATCTATAATTGCCGCAACAAAATTATGTTTACTTTTTTTTAACGTCTCTATTGTGAAGCCTCTGCCTTTGCTGGAAGTACTTCAGTGAAGCTGTGCTTGAGAATCTGTATACAAGGGTCCATGCAAAGTAAAATACTTTATATAATTTCTAAGTAGGAATGAGATACTTATGCGATGAAATATCATTTTTTGTATTTTGCACAGGATTATGGACTGGTGAAAATAAGACGGTGTAAGGACATGGTGTTACATGGAAAATATTCTTATTAAAGGTTTATAAACACGTTAATCATTGTGAATATTTTATTATAATCTTATAATTAATTTAAATTTGTGTACTGACTAGTACATTGAATAATTTTCAGCATATATATTATACGTGGATAGTCCTTCCATTGGATTAACCTGTAAAAATATAAATTATTGTATATTGTTCGACTCTCCTTAAAGTGTAATGTGTAAATAAAAAATATATTTCAGATAGAGCTAATGTTATATAAATCACGAAAATCATTTAACAATTATATTCATCATTTCAGAAGAGGTATAAATTATTATTAGGTTGCTATGGAAACTCACATTTTTATACTTAATAGATATCACTGTCCCAAAAATCACCCTCTGAAAAATTCATAGGTGACATTAATGATTTAACTCAATAATAAAACGCAGATTCGAGGAATTGAAAGACATTTCTCTCAGCGGTAGTGACGAAATGAGATATGTATTTATCACTGGTGTTTCAATTACATATATAATTATACATCATTGAAAAAGTAAAATAGCCCGAATTTATTTGTAAATGCAAAATAGAATAATACAACTTACACATATACGCAAGAATGAAGAAATTTATAGTAACAAATGCAACGCTTCACACCACCTAGAATGTAAATAAAGGAAAATGTAATTACGCAATTCGAAAAAATCAAAACCAACTTCTGTATGTGTAGTTAAAATATCAGATAGGAGCGAAAGACAATGATAAATGCATCAACAAAAATCAGTTGAACTATGAAATCATCATGTACATACGGGCGCTTAGGTTAAAAAAGTTATAATTCCAAAAACAAAATACTCACACATAATAACTTTTATCAGTAAATCACAAACATCCATTATAAAGTTACAGTGACGTAGTGGACAGAAGCTCGGATATCCAAACACAAGATCTAGGTTCAAATCCCACATATACTGCAGCTCTGATGATTCGGAAAGCTATCTTGAACAGGCCCTAGACCAAGTCACCCTAGCGGTTGATGATGAAAATTAACCATGGGCAAATATAAACATCAACTGATTAACCTGAAACGTACAATGTGACTTTGATTCTCCAGATAAATATAGGCTGGTTTGTGTAACATGTATAGAATTAATCAGATAGGAGCGAAAGACGATATAGTAGCCATCAATGTAAATCAGCTGAACTATGAAATCATCATACGATATTTTTATTCTCTATAACCACAAAAGTATGATTTAGATAGGAAATAATTTACTCACCACAGATGAAATAATTAATTTCACATCATTTTTGTTTGTTTATCATATAACACCTAGAAAATAAATTTAAAAATTAATTCCACAGATCGGAGCAAATTGATTATAAAATCTTTTATCGAACCGTTCAGATAGGAGCGAAAGACAATAATAATAGATACATCAATAAATCTCAGTTGAACTATGAAATCATCATAATTTTCTTTACTTTGTAAAATTAATGTTACACTTATGGTATACTCACAACTTTATGATTCCACTCATAGTTTTTGAAACTTTGCTTGCACAAATATTCTCGGCACATCAATATTCTCCTTAATGTTAACTGTTCGCCTTTCTATATAGTTGCAGGACAAAGTTTTAAAACCAACAGAAGTGAATAATTTGGAAATTTGTTCCGTAGAAAAATAATATGTCCTAAAAGATAAAAAAGCTTATAAAAATAATTTTAGTGTTTGCACTAGAAAAAAATCTTAGACATAAAATTAGCTCACCTAGTTCCATCCTGGCGCATGTAAAAATTCTCTCCAATTTTGTGACCAGGCTTGAACCTCAACTGAGCCATATCGTACAGTCCATAATCACGAAAAAGTACAATAGCACCTTTCGCTGCAATATCAAAGATGTTTTGTGCGACCCTGTAATATATAAAAACTGATAAAAAAAACGCCCACAAAAATAAAAAAAACATTCTTAACTCATGAAATATAATTCCTCGTACTTATGAAATTTATCTGGGTGAACAGCCGACATGATGAAGATCAAAGTTGCCACATTAATGGGATGGTCAATATTGGTAAAACAATTCTCCATGGTTACATCTGCTTGGAAGGCTGTTATTATTCCCGGATTAAATAAAGCGTGAGCCTGAAAGTTAAAAATTCGAGGTAAAAACCTCGATTCCAAAGTAAAATATTTTCATTTCCATTACTCAATTATACCTTCATAAGTTCAACAGCTCTGGAAGAGAGATCGCAAGCGTATATTTGCTTGAATTTTAGACCGTCCTCGATTAAGGGATAGACGAAGTTTCCAACACCGCAACCAATTTCGAGGAGAACATTCTCGGTCTCGTCGTTACTTAAATCCAATAATTCGTTGAACTCCCTCGTGGTCCAATGGCGGTCTTTGAAAAATCTTGTATCGTTTCTCTTATAGAAAAGATCCCAGTGCTTTTTCGCGTCTTTTTCCAGCTGATTCGCCCGAAATTCCGAAACCAAGCGCGAATTTTGGGCCTTCATTTTCTCTATTTCTTCAACCGTTAGTCGCTTCGCCACGTGGCCCGTGCATTCGTCGGCATTTTCTATCGGCTCACCCATTTTCTTTATTCGAGTTTCGCGATGCAAAATGCAAGGTGCTCTTCAAAGATATTCTACCCGACAACTCAAATTTGTCTCTAACGTTTCTCGTTTTATACATTTAAATAGAATGAATTCGAATAACAGCTCGAGTCCAACAAGACGAAACCGCTCACCTCAAAGTCACAAAAGGAAATGAACGATAGTGACTCTTTTACTGACGCCACTGTCGCTCGAGCGCTACACTAGATGGAGATATCAGAGTAGCCACTACAGTGGATTAAAGAGCGGGAATTTTAATTCTTGGCTTCGACTAAATTGTCGTTCAGTCTCATCACTGCTTTACATTTCAAGCGTCGATTGGATTTGCTTTCAAATTCTCAATATGCCGCTTACACCTCAGTAGACATCAATAATTTAGTACATTTCATATAGGATTAATTTTTTTATTTAGATGTATAAAAAAGAGCAACAAATATATTACGAATAAGTATTTATCTTACGAATAAGCAGTAATTTAGGTAATGCATATTTACTGATTGTTCAAAAACGTAATACCTGTCATGTAAATACAACGTTTTGTTACCGGTCTCTATAAGTCTACATTATCGTGTGTCAGGGACTGTTTTTCATTATAACCTAGACATATGATAAAATTCACGTAACTACTAATACCCTATTGCATTATATTATATTAACGAGGTTTTCGTATTCACAGAAGTCGACAAGGGATAAACAGAAACATGTCTAATTTATCATTTTTAACAACCAAAGAACAGCGTGCGTACTTTAAATCTGTGTAGATTAACTACAATAATAAATTACTTCATAGTTAATTGGTATGTGCATATAAAAATCGCGAATAACCCGTGACCGGAAAACTGTAAGGCAAAACAATACCAAATGAAAATTCCCCCGAGCATTGGGTTATTCATAGGAATATTATATTATGATGTATAATTTCCGCGACACCAAATCCGCTGAAAAAGGTTGCTGATTAAAATTTATTTTCCTTTAATTTTGAAATGCTGACCCAAGAGTTCGGTACTGGATAATATACTTACAATAATTTCATGTATTACTAAATATCAGCATATCCGAAATGAAAACAATATTGATTTGCCCATGATTATTTACATGGTACAATGCAGAGTGTTAACAAATAATACAATGTACGTGGCGATTATGAGCTATTTTCTCCATTATTTCTTCTTATCAACATGCAACTTATTTAATCGTCGTGTGCTCGGTCGATGGAAGAGATAGAGATCGATGTTCCCAAGTTTGCGAACGCTGTTAGTATGAATTCCACGCGCGAACCTATTCGATGGATTAATATGCGGATCTCGTTCGAAACAAATATTTTCAGCGAGCGTATAGCATTGGCACACATTGACACAGTATTGAAGGGGGTTACTCGTGACTGAAATTCAGTCGATGAGGACTCGCTTATTGCGGCATAACCCGATAATAAGGAGAACGGTTATAAAAGATAATTGATTAACGATATTTCCTGGACCTACATTTTGCGCTATCGCTCGTATTTTTCAAGGGAAATGTCAAGGTATCATCGCGGCAAGTAAAATTTCGGCAAAAATACTGCGTTCTTCATTTGCAATTCATACGCCAAGGCTCTGTTAGTTCGACTTGATTTACGTTATCCCGGATTTAGCCGGGTCATCTTATCAAAGCTTCGATGCAGGATCAATTTTTAATTCGAAGTTTTTTTTTAAAACGATTTAATGTCGATACGGACGATGAGAGCAATAACGGTCGCTGTGATCGAATCAGAAATAGAAGAAGAAAAAAATAATGGGTCGACATAGGCGATGTATATGACGTAAAGAACTGTATTTAACACGAGCCGCTTCTCATACTAACAATCGATTTCAATTTACTTCTTAGTTCACGTGACATAATTACTCTCCGCCGTTTAATATGTTTGACTCTTGTCGTATAACAACGTGTGCTGATCGAATATTTGCAAATAGAATGGGGACAGTGGAAAATTAATCGATTATGCCTCCTATGTAGGTCATTGCGGACCACAATTTTGCCGAGTACCCGATGAAGGGCAACGTCGATGGATTACCTGAATGAAATGAAAAACACGTTTCGCTGCGCCAAACAATTAATGCTTTGTCAAATAATGTCGCTTCGCGGTTTTCGATAGCCCCATTCACGTTACCATGGCCCCCCGTTTTCTATGCGCGTTTATGTATGTCGATTCTCGTACCTGTATCGTTAAAAACCTCTACAGCGAGCTTCGCTCGGTAGTTAATGCTCCGGTGGTCGGTAATCGTCGTACGCATTACTGCAAAAATAACGATTCCGTCATGCCTCCTAGAGAGTAATGGCTGTGTCCCACGTTGCAAATGCCATCGGCGCGGTACGTTTTGCAAATGCGCGCCGTTACACGCGTATAACGATAAAGCATATATCAATCCTAAGTTTGGAAGATTTAGCACGCCAGGAGGGCGATCAAAAGATTAACCGTATCCTCCCCCGGCCAACAGCCGTCCTCCATCGGTGCGTACTATTGCCAGTCGAGGAAGTTACGTTGATTTACGCAATTTCAAATCCCTTTAATGTTTCCATTAATGTTGCGCTAGGGCAGGCTGTTCATTTTTTTTTTGGTTTTTTTTTTGGTCCCAAGGGCGAAATTGATCGCGAAGATTAGCTTCGCACGGGCTGCCAGCGGAAGGTACGCGCTCGTTCGTCAGGCAGGAGAAGCTCCCCCATATATCTTTCCCGGTTGCGTATAAAACCTTTGAAAAGCCGCGGCGCCGAGCTTTGCCGGCTTTGTGAAAATGAAAATTAGCCGCGGCCGCAAAACTACCAAACGTTGCAGTGGCGACTATAGTAAACTGCGTCCCAGAGTCCGGCCGCAATTAAACATCAACGACGTGTACAGCGGCACGACAATGAAACTCCCCGTTTCTCACAGTTTTAATTACGCTTCATTGTCTTACTTTATGAATTTCAGCGCTGTTACACGTTACCCCGGTGTCGTAATGATTTTTACTCCCACGACGTTTCGTGGACACGTCGTACTATCGCCGCCGCTTGCCGTGGAAGGGCTTAATAACCGATGGCGAAAGCGGGACACATTGGAACTCTCGATTTTCCATTGGACGAGACAGTTTACGTTAAATATTTGAGCACCATTTCAACCCCTTGCGTTATACCTCGAAACGCTAATACGCGCGGTGGTTTTATGCCGGGTATTAACACGAGAACTACTGAATCTGTCAAAACGACTGGTCGTTTCCTTCCTCCAAGATCGTAGCGCTTTCGAACGACGCATTTTTTTACATTTTCTATGATTTTCATGCAGTATTTAGATCATCATATCGATTCACTGCAATTTTCTTTTACTCTTCCTTTTTTTTAAAGATGCGTGTGGTGTTATAAATATGCCCAGAGAGTGGCCGGTACTTCTAGTGTTAATGTATTGCGCATATACCGCGTGAAAATGTTGGAACACTGAGATGTTTGCGAGTGTAGGTATTGCGATTTACGAAGAACCTCGTTTCCACCTTATTCTATTATGTCGTTTTAATGCGAGATTCAGGAATAAGAAAAGTGTGTAACGCTCGCACACCGGCCTTGGGATCATTATATTTGGCTATTTTGTTTATAGCTCACTTATTAACGTGCGATTATAAACACCCTTTATCGTATTCATTAAATAGGAAGAAATTTAAAGTCAATGATTCCTGATTTTTTATTATCAGATCTTTCCTGTAGAAGCACGAGTTTCTATCCATTATTTTATTCCACTTCCGTAAGACGCTTATTATACGAACAACATAATTTAACGAAAGACGCATGTCTTAAGCTAGTCTTCAAAATACCGACACCACGCTGCATATATCAGGTTGAAAAATCGCACGTGTTCTTTATTCGTGCATCCATACTCCAAGTCCCTAACCTTCTCTCCACTAAATCAGCCTAGCGTTATAATGATAGTCATTAAAACTTTATCCGTGTCTATCTTTCGTTTTTGATACCAGCCGCTAACTTCTAACTGCACCGTGCACGTATCGCGCGAGGAGGATCAAGGAACGAGGAGTGAGATCTTATTTATAATTGCACGTCGAAACTCTGCTTTTCTAATTCCCTGGAGTATTATAATATAACGATTCTAATCCGAGGCGGCGATGGTCCAAGAGGTGCGTCTGGCTTAAACACGCGATGGTAGGCGCGGTGGAGGCGCGAAGATGCTTCATCGTGCCTTCTCCATTCGTCGTGGTAGGCACCGTCGAAGCATCTTATACCGTTCCTCCTCGTGGGCATTCCAAGCGGGAATTCTCGAAAGCCAGTTGTGCCGTAGAAACACGCGTCGCGGCCTGCCGCTCGCCGATACTTTCCAGCGGCCGTAAAGCCGACGTTTTCCTGCTTCGTACTGCTTTCAAATACACGGAATTTCGCCGGTAAGTGGACCTCCGGACACAAAATCGCTCCACGTCGGCCTGGACGAATCAGGGAGTCCTGGTGAAAATTCGGTAAGTCGCATTTTTAACACCGCTATCTCGATAACGAGTCTTGATTCGTGAAATTTTCGACACCGTTCTACTAAATCTGGTTGATGCAGGAACTACTGTTTGAGGTCGACTCGACGACAGCACGACGGGCGATATGTGTGTGTGTGTGTGTTCATGTACGTGCGAGGCTTAAATGCCAAATCGAATAAATGCATAGTATGAATGTCATAAAAATCATTTTCCGGCCATTTTTCGGACAGCGCTGTAGGAACGAAATGAAGGATATTGAAATTGGAAAAAATAGTTAGTCAAACGGATATATGGGGCTTTCATATCGCACAAAGATATCCCGGATTGGACTTCGAAACTAAAATGTTATTTTTTTTCGTACCACGCAGATTTCGATTTATGGCTTTCGCGTCACGTGAAAAAATATCTAGAGACAGTGACTAAAAACAGGGGCAAGGATACTATTTTCCCCCTATTCCATTTTAACGTCCATCGCTAACGTTGTTCGCTTCATCATTCTAAGTTAAGTCTTTATAACCATGTATGTGATGTATACAGCACATTGAAAATTCTATGGGTTCTGGATGAAAATCAAAGGTAGAATGCAACTTTTCTTCATTTTATCGAGCTTTTATTGCCCATTGCCAAGTGCATTGAGCTTGAATCCTAATATCCGAGCTGGGTACTTCCATGTCGCATAAGTATCCCATAGAAAGCTCCGGAGGTCATGAGTGGAATTCAAACCTAGGTCTCCCTTGTAGAAACATCGACTTCCATCGGCCTCGGTCCATTTTCAGATACACGGTCTTCTACCGGAAGACGGTATCCGCGCAAGGCATCCGCCGCAGGCTCGATTCCTGCCTAGGCCGTGCGCTCGTATGCTAATGACATTATTGATATTTGCGGTACAAACCATCCTTTATTTCTCCGGCACACGTTTTGCGCGAGAAAAATCTTCTTTTAAAAACTCCACGGACATATTACCCGTGTAAAAACTCCGTATCGATATTTCACCGCACGCGGATAAACCTGGGTGGCACCGTAAATCTTCATCCATAGTTGTTCAAATGTTCGTATCGTAAATCGACGCGGGATATCCGCGAGCGTAATTCTCCTAGGTAGTTTCTGTCGACGTACGCCCATGGTCTCGAGACGAGTAAACTAGCGATGCGGTGTTAATAACGGCGTTCAATGCCGACTAATGGCGCGTCACGGATGAACAGGGCCACTGGAGGAGATTTTTCGTGCCGCGAACGCAGCCGACGCGGCCGTGGCGATAACCACGTTATATCCGAGCCGCGATAGAGCGGACATTTAATCGCCTGTTAAGTAGAGCACGGATTAAACGGTGGGACGGCGCAAAAGGTGGAAGAGAGGATTGCGCGGTGGAAGCATGGAATTAAGAAGTCCCACACCGTCATTTTCGGCGAGCTTCGAGACGTTCCGCTATATTAACCCTCTTATTGCTGAGAACCTCAACTGGTATCGTACGCTGCGCCTGAAGCAATCGTCAACACTGTGTGTAGCGTAATGAGGGACAAACGAGTACTATGGCAGTTGTAACTAGCAGAAGCTTGGACTTCCGCGAGAAAGTGCAACTTCAAATTCCAGCCATCACTTGTGAACCTGTTTGGCCAATATTTATAGTGTGGACCGGATTGAACTATGTTAAAATAATAGCGGTCTGACGATCTATCGTGAACTTGTACAATGGATAAATAATATAATTAGTTTATAGAGATGAGCTTGCATAATGATTAGATGACTCGGACTCTCTGAAGGAAGAAATTCTGTTTATTACCATTGAATTTGCTTCCTCTTAAAATTATAGATCCTCGATTAATTAAATATAATAACCTCACTGCCGTACATTTAACGCTGTATTATTAAAAGCGGTATAGCGAGGAAAAGGATTTCGTCCATAAGAAAGACCTGAACCGAAGTCGAAGCCTAAGCCATACACCATCGTCTTTCGACTATAGCGCAAAGGCAAGCTTAAATAATGAACCCAGGTTTAACCAGCCATGGTAATTCACGTTATAAATTCTATAATGCGAATCATAACGGATAATTCGTTCCTAAATAGCATTTATCAGGCAGGAACTTTTCCATTCTATGTGTACCCTCTTACACAGGGGCGTGCAGTACCGAGAAATTATCCTCGAAGACGTGACCTTGGTACAAACGATCGCTTAGATCTTGGCATCGATCGCAAAGAATCGTCAATGGTGAAATGTACAGTAAAAACCAATGTCGGCCATCGATTCCAACCGTAGTTCTTGCCATCGATTTCCCTCGAACCAACCGATTTTCACGGAGAAGCGCTCGCCAGACGTAAGATCGATCGTGAATACCGGAAACGGCTTCGTTCGGGCTGACACGCTTGGCCAGTGGCGATAATCGAAGGCCTCAAAGCGGAAGCGGCGAGGCTCACTAGCTCGGTGGTGACCGAGACAAAGGAGTCGTGCGATGCAAATGGACGCATCCAGCCCGACATTTTGTCCCGTAAGTTTTCCCGAGTGCACCGCCGCGAAATTCCCTCGCAGAGCATTAATGCCACCCCCTAGGTGCAGCCGCATCTCAACCGCCGCCATTTAAGAAGGCAAATGCCCCAATGTTGCGCGCCGTAGGTTTTATTGGTTTTGGAGAAACCACAATGCCGGCGGATTCCTCGCAATTCGCATTCCTCGACGAGCACGCCGCTCTCAGCCTTCCAGCTAGCGGCAGGAAAAGTGCTTAGCTTAAACTTTCTAAGCGTTTCACGTCGGCCCGTATCGCAGTCCGTGTTCGGCGTGCACGGAGGCATAAAGAGATACGTACCGGGGTGCAAAGCCGTAAAATCGAGTTCCGCGCAGCCGTGCTGTGCCCCATAGGTCGGATTGAATTTGGCCCGTTTATGGATTAAGGGGGAAAAAATAGCCCACGTGCAACGGTAATTCTCCTTTGTCCTCGCTTGGCTTTCAAGGGCTGCGATTCGAAAGCTGCGCCTTAGGCGCCGTTGCTAATCCCGGGTTTGCCGATTGAACTGTTGCTGTAACGTGCTGTCATCGCTGCTTGTTAATGTCATGCGGGGGCTTGGGACGTTTTTTGTATCGTATCGTGGAACGAGTGGTCACCGTTACGTTGCTTAAAGTCGTGCGCATTAATACCGCGCGCGAATAGACGTAGTCTGTCCGTAATCTTTCTACGTGCTCGAGTATTTGCTCAATGACGTAATTAAAACACACACTCTCACTATGCTTCACTGCCTAAAGGAATTGACAAATCGTGATTTTCATAAAGATAAGAGATACATGGATATTTCTCTAGTATGATATTCATCGAGATCGTATTAGGGATCCGCAAATGTTTCGATGCCTTCTCCCAAGACCTCGCTTTCGTTTCATAACCTACAAATCGATCATGTGCTCTCGCTTCAAATTCTACTCTGTACACAAAAAACAAAGCAAAAATCTACGATCGAGCGTACCAAAAACGTTCGCCCATCCAACGGTTTCATAACGCCAAGAATAGCAGGAGTGACGGTGGAATTTTTACTTTCGCCCAAGACTCTTTGGAAATCCAAATATTCGCCCGACACCGTGCGCGCGGATAAGCAACTGCCGTGGGGGCCATTTTGGCGGGCCAACGCTCGGCCCCGATATTTCCTCGTCAAAACTGAAAGTAAGACGGGCAGCTTAAAAAGTCATGCAAATATTGGGGAACAGCCGTGAATCGCCGGTCTGTTTACCCTTTACACACGGTCACTCGCGGTCAACTGCGAGTACCGTTGTCCGTTTGCCGCGGCTACCGGCTATCTATATGCGTCTTGTACCCGAGGATTACACGTTGTATGCGGCACATAACACACGCCGTGCACCCGTAAACACCGCGGTGCCCGTAATAATTCTTACGATTACGCGGAATGTAAACGCGCGGCTGCGCGCCGATCTCCGTTAAAGCTCGCCACCGCGTTTCCGGTATTTTCTTCGCCGAATCGAAGTAAAGGCCCGTTAATCGGCAGCGGTCTACGTCCGTCCGCGCAGGGCCAACGATCGCGGTGGAAATGAGCCACGATCCTCTGGGCGTACTTTGATCGCAAGGACGCTTTTTGGGAGGAAGGCGAGAATCTGGAAGATGTTTTTGCATAAGTCTATCCCGCGAGGTCGTTGGACAATCTACGGACGTTTTCTCGAGTTTGGGCTGACACATCGCGCATGACAGACTCGGCACGTTTCGATGGCAGTGCGCGAATAACTTGCGCGATTATATTTTTATATAATACCTTCGCGAAAGCGTTTTATCGTGTATTAGGAATGTTTGAACGTACATCCTCAATGAAATGATAGTACAGCTAATTCTATTTTTACACGATAGATACGTTCCCGAAGAATATGTGTAAAAAAATATCTCCAACGTCGCAGTTGTAAAAATAAAAGTAAAGCAAAATTTTCTTCTTAGAATTTGGGTCCATCGTGTTAAGTTAAAATAAGTTGTGTAAAAAGAGAATTCAATTTTTTTCCTAATTTGTGTTAAATCAAAATCGTGTAAAAGAAGTTCGTGTAAAACTAGTATTGGGTGTATCTAAAAAATAGAAGCATCTAAGAGTATTCTCGATATGTATATGAGAATTTAATTGGAAACAGAAATTTGGGCATGCCAGATTTCCAGGAGTGGCCCAATAGTTCGTTCTTACGCGCGATTTGATACTTTGAAAATTTTGAGAAGAATTTGAGATCGTTGCAAAGGGCGGTCTAACCGCGGTAGTGGATCGATATTCGTGCATTCCCGCTAAATTAGCTCGGATGAGTAAACAGCCGCAATTTAGTAATACAAGCATCAGACGTGACTCACTCGTACGTACCGTAGATGCAAAAGGAGGCTCCGCCTGACCACGGGTAGTTGCATTCCGCCGCTTAGGTGCATGTCGTTCTATATATGTGCATCCCGTATAACGTGGAAGCATACCAGCCATCGGGCCGCGTCGCACTGGCGATTAATGGAGATGATATACCCGCTTATTATCACGGCATTGCGATTGTGCCCGCTTCTTGATCAAGGGGCATTGCAAAGTAGCCGTTATCTTTATGGACTGCAATTTCCAATTATCCTCCTAATCGTTGGCAGTGTTTTGTAAGCGATTTTCGACGATCAAATCTTACGTGAGTGTATGGTCAAAGAAAAATTCTTTCACGATTACAAATGCTTAAAGGGTGTATATTTTATTGTTTGTTAACAATTTATTTTAATAATAATTTATTTTTGTTTACTCTAATAATTTATTGTGGCTATTTGATACAATTTCTCGTAATAATCGACGTTTTGCGTGAATCTTGCGTTTGGATTGGTACAAGAAAGTCAAGAAAGTAAGAGCTTATCGGCGTGAGTGAAGGAAATAAGTTAAGGATTTCAAACTTAATTACCAGGAAAGATTTAATAGTGACGTTTATAATGATAATATGTTGTTTCCATTTCACTTTCTCTATGAAAGTACCGTAGCCTGGCGCGATGGTTGTTCGATCGTTTGTCAAGTTATAGATGCCGGCCGGGATCTTGATCGAGGAATTATCACGATGAATTCGTTCCTTAAGATGTTTCTCAGCGCCAAAGGCTGCAGAGTTATATAATCGTTTTAAGGCTGTTTATTGGTGGGAGCGCGTGTGAAATAGCGAGGCATTACTTTTATTCAAAGAAAAATGGAGTTACCGTAGTTCCCAGAACTTTTTTGGGACTATAGTTAAGTATTACAGTTTTCTACGAAGTAAAATATGTATTGGAGAATTGTGAAAGTATCACGAATTTACGAAATTAAGTATACACAAGAGATTAATGTCCACTGGTTGGAAAGATTGGGAAAGTACGATGATCGAGCATTGCGTTAACCGCACCAAGTAAATACGTTTGCATATATCACCTTTGAATCATAATCTGCATCACGAGATATACTGGTACTCTTCTGATTTAGATAACGATCCGCGCCACAAGTGTAAATCGTTATCACGAAGCAAAGCGATTAACAGAACGCAGGATGTATTTCGTTACACTCCTCTCCCTTCATATTTTCATTATCAAATAATAAACTTCCACAAAATATCTCACATTATTATAGTACCATACATAGAACACCAGACTTTTATCTACATACGAACATCCTCAAACCATTACCCGAATAAAACTGAGCCTCGCTAATTCGCTTCGCCGACCATACGAAGTGTCACGCCAGAGGTGACTATAGATAATTAAAAAAAAAGTACTTTCTTCGCTTCAGAGTTAACCTCATAGTCCAAAAGGTTAACACGTTGACCACCACGTCGATCACCCATGACCAGAACTTGTTCCTTCAATTGGGCCACGGTACGCAATAGCCCTGTTAACATTTATAAAAGCACACAGTGACCACACACGTGGCGCCAGTGCGTACCGTCCAATCTTCGTCACAGTCAACGTACGAGGCTAAGCGCCGACCTGCTCGATTTCTTTCGGCTCCCGCATTCCGGAGAAAGCAAACCGCGATATTTCGTCACGCAATCCATGTCGATCCCTACGAACGGCCCGCAGTATGTGCGCGCATAATTCTGCGAACCCGTGCGGTCGCAGGTGCAGCTTCGCGTGGGCGTAAATACTGCATCGTTCGTCGGCTACGGCCGTGAGATAACCCGTTGAAACGTATTAATTTCGGTAACGCGGTATTCGTGACCACTCTCGAATGACAAAAAGGTCATTTGTCAAGCCTGGCCCCGGCGGACCTTCGCCGGATAATTCGTTCTGTCCGTTGAAAATCTCGTATTCCGTTTGAAATCGAAACCCATTATCGACGATGGCGTCCTGGAATACCACGAGTTCCAGGCATCCTCATTTCTGCCGCTGCATACCGGAAATTCAGGGTGGCGCGAAAGTCTCTGAATATATGAGGATATGAGCGCTTAACTTAACACTACCAGGATTAAATGTTCGTCGAAGGTTGTCTGAGCAGGAATAACAACCTTCGACGATTATCGACAAGTATCGAGCGTAAAAAAGAAATCACTGTCAAAATATTCTCGAAATCTGCTTCAAGTTTCTCATAAGGACGTAAAGACGTGAGTTTATAACGGTGCCTCTTCTTTTGGGAATTATCATTATTTTATAGCGGTACATAAATGATGAAACTGATTTCTTTACTGTATCTCGTTGCTCTTGTTTTATTTCATAGATGATTTTGGTGTATATATTGGTTCGAAACCCACCTTAAACAGTAGGCTCTAGGGCAAATGACCTTAGCTGTGGGTGTGAAAAATGAATTTCAAAAAAATACTATAATCGAAGTTATACTCGAATGTTTCCGAAATTTTTCATCATCGTTTAACAGAAATGCCATACTCATGTTCCCCGATATATTTGATCAATATATTACAATCTCGTTTTAAAGATAATAGGTTTGACAAATTTACTATTTCACATACTGCGCACGGAATATAATAATTTTTTTTCGAATATTTCGTACTTTTCGAACTGTACGCAGTTATCCTCCTATCGTATCGACAAGCAGGTGCAGCGGGGAACACGAGACTTTTGCGGGTGCGATACTCGAGGGAAAATGGTTCAAGCAATTCCGCGTATGGTGCGCGTGTGACGTTTCCTACGTCGAATATTATTTTATCTCGTGAGTCGGGATTTGAAACGCGTACCGACGCTCCACGTTAATTCCATCGATGATAGAACAAAAATATCACGCTTGACTATTTTACGCTTTTCCCAATACCTTTGCGCGCTTCTCCATTTTCGTCACAATTCGTCCTGTATTTTTAAAACCGCATAGCTGACAGTGATGCGAAGCATCATCATTTTGGAAAATGTAAAAATAGAGGTTTTATATTTCAACGCGAATCTCCGATGACGTTCTTCCACTGTCCAGTATTGACTTTTGTATATCTATAAATTATTAAGCATAACCATATTTATAGAAGCGAATCCCCCCAAAAGTATCAGAATAAAACGAGTTATTTTTTACAAAATGTTTCTTAACCTCCCGCTTTTGCCACATCTCTACTATCTAGCATAAAATCGCGCGTGTGCTCTGTGTCATAACATGACTCGTGAGTCGCCCAGAACCAAACGAATTTTCGATCAAAAAGGTAGTGTCACGCTCGCAAAATCCTTTTGGGATATCCTTTTGATACACCTGATGGAACTTTTTTCTGTATCGACAAGTCGCTACGCAGAGCGAAATGTATCATTGTCGGTCAAATGTTTCCCTTCGTCGTGACGATAGCGCGAGGATCACGAAAGGCGAACATTTTTCCGACCGGGCAAACGTCCTTTTATACGACCCGAAATACCTCCATCTGGTTGATCAATTCAGCACATTAACGGGACATGGAGCCAAGCTATTAAATCGGTCGCCTAGAACAGTGGTCTCCAAAGTGGAGTACGCAGATCCAAAGGGGTACGCGAGAGACTATACCTGGATGTACACCGAAAACAATTTTTATACATCGTTTTTAAATCAAACTAGTATTCAAAAATCAAACTAAGGAAAAAAAGCAACTATAGAAAATTAAATATCAATACAGTTTAAATTTCCAACCAAACCTTTGTATCGCAATGTCAAATAACATCAAACCACCATTTTCAGAAATTACAGATCAAGTGTAATCCCATTATCCTTACTAAATTGTAATAAAAAAATAATTACGTATCTACCTTAATAATAAAAACGATGTTTACCTATAGCTTTTAGGATATTCATAACTTCTCTTCAAAATACTAATTAAAACAGATTTCTGCGGAATCGATTGGGGATGCGCGCTATTTACTCATTTCGTCTTGGGGGTATGCAGCGAGAAAAAGTTTGGAGACCACTGGCCTAGAATGGCCGATTTCGAGTGGTGGCCGAATGCCACCGGGAGTCGGCCGATTTTCGCAAATCCACGAAGGTTCCGAGGGAGGATGGTGAACGATGAGCGATGAGCGACCATGGAGAATCGGGAGCGACTCCTGGCCACGCCTCGCTGGGCCTAGATACGATTTAGAAAGGCGACCGAATCTTTGCGGGCAAAAACGCTTCGAGCGCCCTTCACTTTTCACGGGAAAATGAATCCCGGGCGGTGCGCCTCGCGATAGCCCTGACGAGCGACGTATCGCCGAGCTAACGAACCGGACGAGCTTCGGTTTTAATCGAAATCATACGATGCGATGCGATCCACCTCCTTGTTTCATTTCGACGACTTACCATTCGACTTTCTCGAGAATCAGCGATGCGTGGCGATTAGTTACGCATCGAGGCAAATATACTCGAAATACAGGATGGACTGGGATTGCCCGAGGATGGTCTATTTCTCCTTTTCCATTTTTTTAATCTTTCCTAAAAAATCCAATGACCAAACTTCGAAACACGAGATGGCTCCACCGTGGGGAACGCGGTGGGATCTTTTCATGCGCCTCGATAAGCTCAAGCTACTCGAAGTGAAATTGGATTCCGTTAACGGATAAATACTTGAGAAAGTTAGAAAATGGTGTTATATAAATAGAGGGTACTCGGTGGTATGCCTGAAAGTACGTGATTTGTGTTATGGGCGCACGTTAGACGACTATTTCACAGCAATTTCACCTCTACCGTGCCGTAGTTAAATGTACTATGCCTTATGGCATTATTATTGATTGATCGCCTGTCAACGACATTCGTGCACAGAATTACGTTTCATGACAGATTTATGCGACTTGCGTGCGGCCATCGAAAACACTGATACAACGAGTAACAGAGCGTAGAGAGAATTCCCGTATGGGAATGCTTCGAGGGTTGAAATAGGACCGAGCGCGTATATTCACGTAAAAGCGGAAGGTTTTAACCGAATAAAACCAGTTTCCAGATTCTAATAACTTATCGATAGCCCGCTTGCCGTGCGGCTGGTTGTAATTGACATATCCTTTGACGAAACGTACCCTCCTAGCAGAGTTACAACGCGAATTAGCAAAGTGCATAACCGTCGATATGAATTATCGTCCTACTCCGCAAAATTAATTTGATACGACACGATAATATTACATCGAGGCAATTTCCCCGAATACCGTGTAAGATTACCAGTGGTATTTTCGAAAAGATCGATAGCGGGTATTTGCCGAAATTGCGGTCCGACTTGGTAGGCCCGAGCCTGTTTGTATGAAAAATAATCGAAACATACCTTGAATTCCAGGTTAAACATTAGCAGCAGCTATGGACGTTGGAACCGGGGCCGCATTGGCCCTACAAATATTAGCTCTCTGCTCAATAGTCGCCGCCCTGTTGGCCTATCTAATGCGGCAATCCAGGAATGCGACCGACGAGTACGAGTCTCGTAACAAACGTCATGTACTCGTTACCAGCTGTGATACATGCGTGGGCTTGCAGATTGCCCTTGCACTCTACGAAGCAGGTTACAAGGTAATAATGGCCGTAGGTATGCGTCTGCCATAAATTACACGTCGTATAAACTTCAGCGCTCACCACCGATGTGCCGCGCTAATATTCGTAGGCTGATAAGCATTCCAAATTATACCCGTTTCAAGGAGGAAGGATTCTGAAAATAACACGCGCTCTTGGATCGTTTTCAACGTCTCGTGTCGTTCGTGTAACACTGTGACCACCGACTCGCAGCGAGGGTTATTAATCGCTCTCGAAAGGAGTGAGGCGTTTGTCATAGATATGACGAATCGATTCAAAGAGCGTTATGCAAGGCTTGAGAAACTGGCTTATTCGGACGAAGGACAAAGATGTTATTTTCTTGGCTTGCCTTTATTCGTTTTTCTGGTTGGTTATTTGATTATTTCAAGGTACACGGCGCTTTGGTTGAATTGCTTCACGTGAAGCTGTTTATTGATCCATTATGTAATATTCTTTCTCGTACACATCTGCTATCGCATTTTTATTATTTGCACTTTTGTCTACTTTTGTTTATTACTTCATTTTTTAAACTGCTGAGAGCGGATAGTCGATGTCGAGAGGTTAATGTATTTTCAGAGATTAGTTACGCTCACTTTTAACTCCGTTAATTTACGACATTCTCTGAGAAAGTCAACGAACTGTTTGTACAGTGTCATCGTTCTACTGAAGCTAATACCTTCATATCTTACTACGCGAGCCCTTTTATCCTTTTAACTGTCGTATATATTTTATGTTATTACATCCTGGCATGAAATTAGTTTCTTGGCATCCAAAACAGAACATTCGTAGTATGCCCCTAAATTAGATTACCCTTGCCCAATTTATTGCCTTTTGAAGCTTTCCATTATTTTCTAAAAGTATGAATGCGAAGAATGAGAGATCTCAAATTAAGAGTATGAATACATGTTCAAAAATTGTGCGCATACTCTGATATAATTACAGCCCGATATGCACTGATTATATCATTCCAAGTACTTTAAGTAATATTCCGAATATTTATTAATTCAACAAACTTTAATTCTGTCAAAGGCTTTTACAATGGATAGCGCAGATGTCATTGAAATTAGATTTACCACGCGCTTCATTGAAATTCGACAGGAATATAAATTTACTACCATAAATTTAGTCACAAACTTAAACGACTGAAACCGGGTGAATTGTTAACCTAATTTAATTCTGTATCTCTATACCCAAAGTCCCTTTTATCCACTCGACTTGCCGGCAAGTTTGGAATAGTACAACCACCAACTGTACAGATCCATCGAAGCACATGATCCTGGAGATTGGCGTATTACTGTATTACAAATGGTTTCTCGATATGCGACAAGTGCTGTAGGACTAAACTTGTTAACCAAGTGTAGCGAAGAGAATCGATATGAACATTAGTATCCGTAATGCAATCTTGATTTCCAATTATTTAGAGTTACAAATTATCTACGTATTCGTAAAGACAACGTTTCGTATAGGCATCTATTATTTCTGTACGTACTAAAAATCTCCAATGGATTTTTGGACGTATTGGAAATATTTAGCTTCAGAATACGTCTACGTGCAAGATCAAATCTTGAGATCGATAGCTCTCAGATAACCTCATTGCCAATAGGATTGAATTTAGGGCTCGAGGCGACTGAGCATTAGGTACAGTGCCAAACAACGAGGCACATTCAGCTTATCTCTAACACTACCTCTGCTTCAAGAATATATTGAAACCTGAAAAAGACTATAACCCAAAAGAAGATTTACCTCGATATACATAAATCTTTAAATAATACAGTAGAAAAGCATAATCACATATACGTAAATGATGCAATACCACGCAAACCATATCTTTTAACATCACTTACCACAGTTTGATTTATTTAATCATTAATACAATACATTCAATCACTTCGATCCATATCTTTTAACATTATTTAACAAAGTATAATTAATTCCTCTCCTCTTCCAATATCACATCCTACGCGCAATATCTCGTATCGCGATAGTCGCATTCGAGGAGAGGATTGCACTTTAACAAATTAAAGGGGGAAAAAACCAAAGAAGGACGCGGTGGCAGCTTTAAGAGCGGCACAACCGTAAAGCCGTGGTCAGGCTTTCAAATCAGTCATGTAACGTTGAGTCATCCCGACAGGTGTTCGCGGGTCTGCTGGATCCCACTGGCAGCTCACCATCGATCAAAATCCTGAGGGCAATGGAGCATCGGGGGGAAGGTGAAAATGATCCTACCGGAGCAACTGAGGGCAATCAGGAGAAGCCGGAAGTACGTGCCCGGGGGCAAATCGTGCCATTGGAGCTGGATCCAACGAGGGAGGACAGTTTACGCGCTTGTTTGGACGCAGTTAGGGCAAAACTTCCGGCCGGCGAAGATGGCAAGCAATTGTTGATTTAATGCGCACGGACGGGGGAAGATTGGAAATACCTCGCGTGTGTGGATTCTCTTTCGCTACTAGGCGTCGTCGATGATTTGTACGACGTTTCGTCTGCTTGTCTTAATCGATGGCGTGTCTCGCTCCTAAATCTGCGGCCGGACAGACGGGAGCTGCATCGCCATATTTTTCGCAATGCATTAAGCCGGCGCCTTGGAATTCACGTTCGCCACCTCCGTCTTTCGATATTCCGAGATTCGAAAAGTTCGAGGCTGTGTTCGAGCAAGCTCTGTTTTTCGCGGCAGCATCGCGGTATAGTGACGCTGACGGGATGAATTGTGTGCATAATTGACGCTTCGAAAATACTCGCATTAAATTACAGTGGGGGTTTGGCGAATTGTAAATTAGGAATATCCCAAGGATTGGGAGATATTTGTTATGAAAGACGTAAGACATGTTTGATCGTGAAGAGAGTGTACTTTTATGGAAATTACAAGCACTTTGCTTTATGCATCATTGTTATAATATAGCTGGGTATTAATAATGGGAAAATATTCGGTGGAGGATTACGTTATGTGCATTACGTAGCCCTGTTCGAAGTATATTGACGGGATAATGTACAGGATTTTATGGCATCCGCATTCGAAGGTCGATCTAATCACACGTTTGAAACTCGAACGACCGCATTCCTTTCTGCAACATTAAAGTCTATCCTCGATGCGCAGTTTGATCCGAAGAGAATTAATACCGTAAATCCCGGCGCTCAAACTAAATGACTTTAATGCAGTACCAAGCCCAATAATCCGCCTATTTGCTTTCCTGCCGATAAAATACAACGTAGAACCGGTTTATCCTAGTCTGCACGCGATGACCCATAGCTTCCATCTTTATTTATGTGTCTCAAGTCTCCGATAACACCCGGTAGAAAGCAAAAGTGATTAACAGAGCGCTGAAGCTCCGCCTCTAACGTAAACGATACTGTAAAGACAGAACCAATAATTATTTTCGCAATAATTTCTTCGAATCTTGATATCCAGTGCGATGCCTTTGATATTATCGAACGCTATAAATAAAACGTAAGAAAGGAAACAAAGGAAGAATCTAAGGCACAGCAAGGATGCAAAATACAAATCGTGAACTGTCTTTGTGATAATTTAATGGATTATCCAAATTTTTCGATGACCACATATTCATATGACGCAAATACAAATTGCACACGTTTAAATTACAAATAATTACTGGGGCAGAAAGGATAAAGTAATACAAATTAACGCGTGCTCAAATTAAGTTCTCGGAATTACCTTTGGCAAAGCGAGCACTTTCCACAGCACGCGCGCTGCAGTCTTCCTCCACCTTTTTCGCTTAATCAATGCCTCGAAATCAGGAGGTCTGCTAAATCAAACTTTCACCTTTTCTCGGTCGGTGCAGCGATCAAACGAGACTACTTTAAGTACACTAAAGTTCGAACTTTACTTAATTACAGGTCTCTGGGCAGTCGTGCACACCGGCGGCTTGGCTTTGCCGGGCGTTATAGAGAGGCAGGCGAGTTCAGCGTGGGAATCTATGTTGCGACACAACTTGGTCGCGCCTCTTAGAACGGCCAGAGTGTTCATACCTCTTTTGCGTATGAAAAGAGGTCAGTACAGAGGAATTGTTCTTCGCGACTCGCCACGTTTTCCGCAAAGTAGCAAAAAAAAAACCCGAACCATTATCCCACACAATCGACATTCCACCTTAAATACTAGATCCTACATTGAAACATCGTGGAACCTCAAGTCACAAAAAAAAGTAACGTAACATCTCGCTTCGCAATTCGATTCCTGGATTCGATCTTCGGCTTAAAACATCGATCAGTCTCGTTCGTCGCGTCGATCAAACGCCTCGCATTACACCAAAATCAATCTCCTCGATGTCCAGAAGAGTAAACAGCATTAACGCGATTTACTTCGATTCATTAATTTCATTTATTTTGATTCATCCCGTGTAACGTGACAGGATCCAATGGTGGACGCTTGCGAAAATTACGTACGACCTGTCCTTATCCTGACGGGCGACATTACGCGCGATTTCAATCCTGACCGCGTCGAGAATGAAACCAGGATCTGGCTTCATAAATCTCATGGAGCAAAGAGCTTTACTTATCGTGGAATCGTTCCTCTAATATTCCTGTTGAAGGTCGCATCATTCTTTTGGGGGACTCCGAGACCAGCTACGGTACCAAGGCGGGGGCAGGATTGGTGGCGTTCAGTGCTTCACGAAAGGCGGTGGAAGGTGCCGCCGAGGCGTTAAAAAGTGAATTACAGTCGTCGGGCGTCGACGTCGTTCTGCTCAAGCCGCCGCCCGTGAACCCCCTTGTCCTTTACACCTCGCCGCTTCTCAAGACGTAAGAATTCATGAAACGTCAATCCATCTCGCACTTCGCGCTCTCCCAGGTAGCGCGCCTTAACGATTTCTTTATCGCGTTTCAATCCGCCGATTGAATCATCGGCCAGGTGTGGATCTATGGGCGAGAATTGGATAACTTTCTGGAATGAAGAGTAGCGAGAAATACGTATCGATTTCGTGATCCGATTAAAAGGGAAAGGATATATGTGTGCAGGTATTAACTCTGTCGGGATGAGCGCGATTACTGAATCTTTGCCATTCGCCGACTCGTTTTGCCTCCAAAGCTCCAAAGCTGATTATTAATCAGTTGTAAAATATTAATACGCTCTGCGGGATAAACGAAGTTGCAGAAGATTTTGTCGCCTATTGGCGAATTAAGTCGGTGAATAGTTGATAAGCTTTGATTACGTCATAGATATATATAATATCGCAGTAAGATCAATATTTATTGCGATTGAGGATAGAATTGCATTTTAATTTTGATAGGAGGTTGAAAATTGCTTTGAAAAGTACATTTGTTTAGTGATCAGGATATTAAAACCACTTTGGCTAATAGAGACCATCGCTGGGTTGAATGGGTATAAGAAACTTTGAAAAAAAGAGAAGTCGTGGCGCATCGTAACGATTCAAAGTTATGTTACCGTGCATTTTACATTCGATTAGAATTTGTAGACCCCGTCAAAAAATATTATCTGTATGCTATATATAGAATTACGTTCTACTTTGAATGCGAAACACTTCGTCGTGTACAATACGTCCGATACAAAATCGAGAAGAGTTTTCCGCGTAAGATGGATTAATTTAAGTTTAATTTAAAGGTTAATTATTCGCAGGACTGACGTGGAATCGGGGATAACATCTTCGGAAGGAACATGGACCGCTCCTCTACCAACTCAGGCCATACAAAACTCATTAATCCCTGCACTTACGACAGCCTGTCCATTAACTTCTTACAACATGGCCGCTAAAGCGAAGATTTTTTGCCGATAAATCGACCTCAATTAATAAACGGAATCAGATGGATTGCACCATCAATCACAAGACTTGTTATAAGGGAAGACGCTATAGCCAGTAATACCTTGTACTAATCGTTATATATAAATTAATGCAAATCGTAGAAATGCGGTACTTAAGCATATAGATGTACAGTTTTGTATACTTTTAATGTATTATTAAAAAGATTAGACTTACAGATACCCTTGCCTCTAATTCGCAAGATTTGCTGAGATAAGTAAAAGTACTTAGCTCTGTGCTCAATGTAAATGTAACTAATAAAAGAAGATTTTCTGGATATGACAGTTTCACGTATTGTTAATCAAGCGATTAATCAAATTCAAATCTCGTATTATTTCGTACAACCGCATTTGCATAACATCTTACTTCCTGTCTCGATGATATATTTTGGACCCAGTTTCTAATTAGTCTGTTTACGTCATACAAGCCGAAATAATTAGCGGATGCATACATTACCTTTGGCAATAGTAGTTTCCATTACAAGTTTCACGGATGACTTGCGGATAACGGGATGAATAATAAATTTGTATGTAACTTGTATTACATGGGACACTGATAGGAATACCTAAGAACGACGGATCAATAAGTAGGTACACCGGGTATGAATAAGCCGTATTTGTAATTATATTACGACGGGTAACAATGCTTGCAATGTGCGACGTCCGTATAACTTCCTTCATTACGAGAGAAGAACGTTGTGTGAAGTCTTTGCGTACCAGAGTCCACACAAAGATACTCGCGCCATCAGAAATTCATCAATTCTACCGGCCGTTACTTAACCATTAATCGCTACAAAATGCTGTGATGAAGAACGAACGGAGATCCACGATATGATAAACTTGTCATTAAGCAAATTGATAAAGCAAGTACGGATATACAGTATATTGGATTTCTCTACTAACTTGGGACACCATTTCTTATATCACGCCAAACTTTTTCAGAAATATCGACAGAAATCTTTGGCATACAAAGACAGTTACGTCTCTAAAAAGAATACAAATATTTCTTTACATACTCCATTATTTATACGTGCAAGACACACGAAATTTGTATAATCCATAAATTCACAAAGAGGAAGTAAATATTTAAAAAATATTCAATCAATCAGAATTGAATATTTTTATATAATTCTTATGTAAATCCTTTGGGCTATAAATAATATGTACAATTACGGAGCTTCCGTTTCTTCTGTACGAAATTTCGTTTCATAAACCGCTAATGATCATTTTAAGATGCTGTAGTGAGAAGCAAGAATATAAGCCCAATAAGGCGTACGACTATAAAGACAGAGAATTTCGGACAAAAAGTATTTGATTGCACAACCATTGTTACGCTAGTCAGTTTTTCTGTTTACCGCCTCATTTCTTGAGCGAATATACGGTAGAGATCATTATGCACGATGTTAAATAATCAAACAAAGAACAAGGTATGCTAGACTGCTTTTGTAATAAAATTAAATAAGGAAACATATAGGCTTTTTTTAAACGATAAACATTATAATTGACAACCGCAGCTCAATTTATTAAATATTCAGGCATTTTTAAATTATGAATTCACTGGTCTCTTGATAAATGACTACTTAATCATTTCTATACCGTTGAATTTTGTAAAGTACATTCCATTGCTCCGAGCCTGCTCTCATTTCCTCTCATTGTTAAACTTATAGATCATTGCAATTAAAGTAGCACGACCTCACGTGCATCTTTTTTTTGTAATACAAAATATGTACGGACTAAGGCTAAATGGTAGTCAGAAAATCAAAATTTATGTGTAATTTAATTTATGTGAAATATAGGTTATGGTTATGGAGGTGTATGTTTGTCCCAGTTTCTGAATGTTAGTGCACCGGTTAATCGTCGGTTGTGCAGTTCATCGGAAATACTCCATTGGACGGTGACAAGAAATATCGCTAATAATCATTAAATCATGCCGGGTATTTGACGTACTATTTTACGAGCAGATTACAATCCGCCCGGGAATAAATGTGTCGCGCGAAACCCGCGCTACGCAGAAATGCAATAAATTGCACAATAACTATGATCACGTTACTGTGCGGCTATTCGGCCGACATATTGACACTTGTTTGGCTCATCGTCGCAAAACGGACGATTTATTGCTTATTAATTCCGATATGACGATTCGCAATGCCGATGAAACTAATACAATCTCATTTTCATCGTCCAAACTTAGAATCGTTATCATAGATACAATTGGACGGCTGCAAGTAATGCTGTTATTTTTTTTTTTTTTTCCTCTAGGCATCGACATCCATGGTCATTAGCCTAATGCTGTTATTTATATTAACTTAAGACTATAACGGTTTTCCTTTGAATACAATAAAATATGATTGTACGGTAAATATGCAGCATATACATCGTATAATATTCATAAAAAATACGGTTGCCCTTTCTTATAATCGATAATCATAGTGTGTTTCTTTGCGGACTTTCGTTATTGACGAGTACAATCGTTATACACACGTGTAATAGGTTAATGTAATACAGGATCATTGGTATTCCTTAATTATTCTTTTTGAATTACTGGCAATTCCTAGATCGTACTGAGATTGCAATAGAATATATAATAATATAAAATAACGTAAAATCACAGTACTATGAATAGAATTAGAATTGCTTAGGAATTTCGCTTTCAGCCATTAAAATAAAAGTGTCAGGTATTGTGAGAGATTCGGAAGTAGCAATACCAGGTCGTACCTGGCTATGATGAAAACGCAGATTGTAACACTGCTTTTCGAGAAATAATCGCCATTTGCGCGACCATTATGACCAGCCCCACCACTTACTGTGCGACATCGAAACCAACCACGGGGTATGACAAACGAATTAATGGCTTAACAAAAGCGTACTTGCAATACAGCCGACTATAAAACGAGTTGCTTTCATCGACGCTGTAACCAGTCGATCGGTGATTTTCTTCAAGAAGAAAACATGGCCCTTTCGAAGGTAAACACGGACATTGTAGAATCCAATAACTCGAAAGAAGGTGGCCACGATGTTACAACGCCGACGCGGCTTACCGTTACTCTCGTTTGATATGAAAACAGTTTATGGTAGAAACGAACGCTCCGCATCGGTATACTTGTGTTTTTAACAGAAAATCGATGGAAGAGCCATCGTATAAAGCTTAGTTTTTTCCTGGATGAAAAGTAAGATTCAAATGTTCGTACAAAGGTCGAAAGTCGTCGTTATTGATTCTGCATTTAGACGGATTTATCGCCATATATCGTGATTACTAGCCGTTTTATTGTTAGACAGACACTCTTCGTGATTCGACCTTTCCATTTTTCTCTACAGTAGCATTACATACATATCGATGCTTTGTGTTGAAAAAGAAAACCCGATGTTTCTCGATATCGCCGATTCTCTGAATTGTATTTTATCGATCCACCGGGAGAAGGAAGAAAGAAAAGGAAAACTCATGGGGATTGAAGTAGTGTACCTTACACGATATCAAATTAGAGCCAGTGAAGTTTACAAGGGGATTCTAACTTCCGACTTCATAAAAGACAGATAAAGAGAGATAAAGACTCGATAAAAGAAGAGTTAAAGAAAAAACTAGCAATGCACTATTCTCCGGATACTTACGCGATAATAACAATGCACGGGTACTATTTTATAAAACCTAGAACAATTAAGCTCGTGGCACCACGAGCCACCGACGAAAGATCATAGTCCCGTATCAAAGTAATACGCATTACATTCCGTTATTGTGGGTGCACCTCTACACTGCTTTTATTTTCTTACGCGAGCCTTTAAAGCCGACAAAGTATCACGAAGTCCTGGTCGTAAAGCACGAGGACGTTGCATTCCGGGGGTCTTTATGCCGGTGGCAAAGGCGTCCCCGCAAGTCCGTTCCGCTTAGCGCACATATTTGCTGGAAAGAATAATGGCTTTCCCTTTGCAATTTTCTGCGGCTCGGCGCCGCCCCCGCGTGATTAAAATGCACTTCTTTCAGACCGCCCTCCGGCCAGATTTAAAAGATTAACTTTTTCGATATTTCCTAGCCCCTACCGTGATTTAACTCTCCCCGGCGCGTCACTTCGTATAATTACACGCGCCGTGCCATCGAATTTTTCCAGGCTCTCCTCCTTTTCGTCGTCTTCGCAGCGCCGATCGTCAAAGCCCGGCCGATGGCGCATCGCGAAGGTACGAGGTTAATCGAAAGCCCCACGAGGGTGCCGCGGGCCAGCAGTACGCACGTATTCCTTTTATTATAGACGCCGAGGAGGACTTTGAGGAGGCGAGTGCACTCGGCAAAGTGGACAGAAATGGACACGAGAAGGCTCATGGGCACGCGCACTCTTTTCACCATTTTTCGGGCCCCGTGGAGGGCCATCACGTGGAAGTATCGTGGAAAGACAAGCACGGGCATCGTCATCACGACTACAAGGCACATCCCAAGTACGAATTCTCGTACGGCGTCGAGGATCATCACACCGAGGATCACCACGGGCAGAAGGAGCACCGCGACGGTTGGTAGAGCTCCGAAAACATTGGCCCTGGACTTGCGAGAAGGCGGCTGCTCCCGATCTCCCGCTCTTAATTAGGATCTCGAACTAATTGGATACCTGTCCTTGCTCCTAATTAGAACTAGGGGCAAGTTTGTCCCCCGACACAGTCTTCCGGCACGCTGCCTCGGACCTTTTCCTCCTTTCTTCCTTTTTTCTTCTTCCCGAACCTCGCCCCTTACGGAGGTGCGAACAACTTCCTCGTACTTTTTCATCTCGTTCCGGTTATCACTGGATGCGACTCTCGCGAGGTGCCTCCGAATAAAGCGCGTTGAGAAAGACGCGCGAGGGCGGCCGTTAGGAATTCTTTTTGGGCGCTTCGTGTAATTTGGGATTGTAAATGGAGTTCGCGTGTCGTATTGAGTCCTTGCACCGATGTGGGACGTCGTGGTTTATATTTATTTGGAGTAATTATACGTGACTGGTACTTTGGATTTGTCTTCTCTGGCTGTGACACAGAGGTGCAACATTAATTACGAACATTACGATATAAGTTTCTGGCTACTTACACGCATCACCTGCAAGTATACCCAACACTTGACGTATGAAACTCCGGTGTTTTCAACTTTGATATCTCAAGATACATCGTGTGATATATATAGTATATGTATCGAGAAAAATCTTAGCACGGTCTATAAATTTGGCACGATTGGGTATTATGGATAGAGTTTTCGTGTCGTCTCGTCCCTGTATCAAACGCGAGAGTCTCTGCCGACCTCAAATATCAGGTCCTATTCTCGACTCGTGCGATTCTGGTGCTTAGAAATCCGATATCGGTACATACATAATATTTTACGAGGCGCACGTTTCTACACGCGGCCGAATGGTGTCTGTCGCTGCAAGAAAAATATTGACTGTCGACTCTCGATGTTGTGTGTTCTAGGAAAAGATGTAGAAGGCGAGTACCACGTTCACGAGCCCGGTGGCAATGTCAGGCGTGTCAAGTATTATGCCGATTCTCATGGCGGCTTTTTTGCAGAAATACACAATTATGGTGGAAACGATCATTCGGGTGGCACCTACAGTGGCCATCATTGATAGAATAGCAGAAGTTTAAGATATACCAAACGATTATTAATCACGTATAACTTATTTTTCACGTCCAAGAATTTTCTTATTATAGTTATCTATATTATATAGAATAATTTATCCAGAGAACAACTGTACAAGCGTTATGCACGAAATCTTTTAAAACATCTGTCATGTACTGTCGCGTGCTCCATTAATTATTATACATATAAATTGGTGTTATAGTGATAATATATCGTGTAATACCAGCAAACTTTTCCTTTCCTCATGTCATTTTGGTTTATTTGATTCTTATATTTACCCTACCATATATGTGATAAACAGACTATTTAAACGGAATCTAATACGGAGATTTTTCGGAAAACCAGCTCACCAAAGAATTGTTATTATTTTCTTTAATCAAACTTTTTCTTGTATTATTCACTATTTCAGTCGTGTCATAATCTATTATTATTCATTAGAAATGTGCCTTCATTTAATATACTATCGGAACAAGTCAGAATTACTTTCAAAACAAGCGTATCTGTTACTCCAAAATTCATACTAGTCCTGCCGCAGCCGCGTTGTGGGTGCTGAACAATTGCAGCAACACGACTGCCCGTACCATGAAGAGATCTCCCGGTCATTGCATTACTGATCGAGCAATGTCAATATCTCTGCCAATTTTCGTTGCCGTTGCACAAACGCGTGGACAATTTCTAGTAAATTTGCTTATTGGCTGGAACAAAGTCGAAGGTAACCGTAGTCTAAAACACGCGTTCCATTTTTCGCTGCCCAAAAAGGCAGATCCATTGACCAACCGCTATTCGTTGCATTTTATATCGAGCCAATTTTACAGCCCACCATGGAGAGTCAAATTTTCGTATAAGAACAATTGGAAGTCGAACAATATCCCACGGTACGAAACACATGCGCAGGATTCAAAAGCATTTTCTATACGCGCTTAGATTTCACCGTAACTCAACTCGTGTTTTCTCTCGTTTAAGCGCAATAGTGTTGCGACGAGGATTCTGGCAATATTCGCAAAACAGGGCACTGCGAGAATAGAATTACGGTTAAAATGGAAAACGGAGGAAAATGTACGTAACGAATTAAACTAAGGTCAGCTACGCAGAGTCCAGCAAAACTGGTGGTACGGCTGAGCGAGTAGTGATTCTTCTTTAAAAAATAACCCAAAAAACTGTTTTATACAAGACTTTCTTCTCGAGAAAATTGGTTTCTCAAGTGTACTGCATACGCGTCGAAAAGTGTCCGTGCGCTCTATCTACATAGATTTTTACGCTTCCTATTTTAGGATTATGATTTTTCGAGTTACGAGTAGTAGTATGCAACAAAGACGAGATAAATGTCTGGATACTCCGTTTATGTATCATATTTTCCAAGAGGGGATTTATCTCGTCGGTGTATCGGCTTTCGCTATATCTGATCATCGCAATGTCTTCATGGAATCTGACGAGTAAGCAGTATAGTTAAATTGGATCTATCTATAACGAAATGTGAACCGCACTTTGCTCAATGGGACGCATATTTAACGGATTTCCGAGATGAATATAGACAGTAATACTGCTTAGTCGGAAATCATTTTATATAGAGAAACAGAAAATGATTAATATCACCCCAGAATACGACTTTGAGTAGATCATAATACTTCGTCGAAGTATTTTGTGAACATGAAAAAAGGTCTTCTCAAAAAATCTTACTATCGAATACACCGATATATAATTTAATTAATAACCGCACTGCACTGATTTCATAATTTTCTTAGTAGCTCATTACGTAATCGCTGTTTACAAAGAATAGATTCTTAGAATTGTTATATTCAACACGCCCAAGATTTATGTTCTGCAGCAATTGTACCTCACTATTTTAACGTTTAAGGTGCCAAGCGTTACTTCTGCGTATATACATCGTAGCACACAGTCTTTGGATATTATTAACCGAGCGAAAATCTGACTACGGAGCTCGAGATATTTTTCATTTGGATATGCAGAGTATGACGCCCAGCGCGGGTACTCGGTGAGCGAACATCCTCTTATCCAACGCTTCTGCACAGACAATCGCGACAACTTCCGGTTCTGCACACTTGCTGCGTCTTCGTTCGCGCATCGACGATCGCAACAATCAGGCGATGCTAGAGGCTTGTTAACGTAATTGCCGTCGCTCATGCGCTACGCCGTAGCAGAATCTGCAGGGCGATTTCAATTTTGACACAGGCGGTTCATCAGCCGTGGTAGTTTGAACAAGAACTTGCAAGAGAACTGCGCACACTACGCGCACATCTAAATCTCCGTTGCACTTGCCATATTCATATACCGACTATACGATAATGCCGTGTCTTACAAGGGGCATCCTTCGAAGCGAAAAAGCTGAACTTTCGTACATGAAGATTGTTTCGATCCCATGATAACCAAAATCTCGAAATTATTAGGAGTACCAAATATTACCTTGGTCATCTTGATTTATGTTAATTGTAACTCTGTATTAAATTTAAATATTTTTTTGCTAGTATAGGAAATAGTCAAACAGGGTTGTCAGATATAACGGTATGTTTCAAGGATCAAAATATATTGTAGTTTTTATAATGAAAAAAACATGCTTGTTTAAGCTTATAAAGAAGCAAAAACTGAAAATGCATTTTATTTTATCAACCCTTTATAATTATTGAGGGCAACTTCAAAGCAACGACCCTTCCGTTTATATTCTTTCTTAACACTTTACCGACCGAGCGCCTATTAATAGGTTTTTTTTAGACACTGGCCAGCAGATTATGGAACGGTTGTCATAGCAACCAATACCTTGTTATATATCATCAAAGTACGAGCGTTCGATTATACTACTGGAAGCTCAGATATCGTTATCTAATTTTTTAAATATTAGCGACACCTTGCTGTGAGCCCAGAAAGCTAGTTTTATTTAGAGCAAACTTTCTAATCGCTCTCAAAGTTATTCGACAAATCATTCTAGTAATGAAACTGAACTCATGATATAAAAGTAGAACATGTTTTGCCTGTAAATATTAAAATGTTCCATTACACAAAGATGATCGCCTTGAGCGATGCACTTAAAAAAAATATTAAGCTATTACTTATTTGTACATTGAATATCTTATCATCATAAATATCAATATCATTAAACATTAATAATATGAAAGTAAAGACGTTATTAGATTCAATCATCTTGTAATAACAGAAAGCGAACAATTTTATACGAGCATAAAAATCAGCGCCTACATTCTCGCGCAGTAGCGTAAGCCAAAACAGGGTCGGTGTCAGGGAATATATGCGTCTAAGTGGCCAATCGTCAGTGCGTAGGATGTTGAACTGCTACCGGTTGGTGAAGTGTTAAGATAGATTATTTCTATCCCACACTCGGCGCCTCCGACCCTCACCATTACTATACCCTCGTGTTACTCAAAATCCCAAATTTCCCCATCAACATCCCGATACGATATTTATGGGACGTTCAGTGCGTGACCGTAACGCAACGTCGCCCTTTCGCTTGTATAAGTAGGCGTAGCAGCACCAATCGATACGGTCGTTACCGAAGCAAACGGACGGATTACGACTCGACTGCGTGAAACAGCCTTTCCTACGAGGGGGACGTGTCAACCGAGTTTCCAGACCTGACCTAGCCGATGTTCCTAGTCCCGAAGGATGGCGCCTGGATGGAGGTCGGTCGTCGGCCCCCTCAGAACGCAAACTGGACCATTCTCGGTCACCCTCTGGAACGACTGCATTTATTTAACCGCTCCGGTACTTTTCACGAGTCCCTCTCCTCGAGGATTTCTTGCGCCCAAGCGCACGGCACGAGCTTAGCTCCACGCACGGTCGAGTGTCATCGCCTGGTTGCACCGCTTGCAAACGTCCTTCGCATAGTAATGCATCGGGATCTTGTTCCTCTTTTTTCCTTGATCAGGGCGTGGTGGGAGGCGGGGAAGAGAATTGGATCGGATTTGCGTCGGAAGACATCTCGAATTAATCCTTTTTAATGCGCGGTTAATGTTGGTCGGTGTATGTAATTGAATGCTTGGAAATCAATTTCTGTAAATCAAAGATGACGCCAGGGCTTTTTTTTGTTTATGTGTACGTTTATCTCTGCTTTTGCGATGTGAGATTGAGGAAATGTTCTTGAATTGGCTGTGTTTGAAACATTTTCTGTAAGATGTTTATGTGGATCATGGCTTTCCTGGAAAATTTCATAAATGAACGCGTGCTGGTTTCTAATGGCTGGGAGTTTCCATTCTCGATTGTTTTCGAAGAGGGATTATGATAGTCAATGAGGAAACTCGAGGATAATGTAAATGGATTACATTATACTGCTGGTCGATTTCATCTGCCTTCCGTTTTCATATTAATTCAGTTTTTTCCCTACTGTAATTGGGAGTAGCTGGAGAATCGCAATAAAATTATTCCAAGAAATACATTGGTTGCTCATCTTGTATCTTATATTTATCAACACGAGGAAAATTCTAATCCGTTTTTCTTTATGACCTCGGGAAAGATGTAATACGAGGCAGTTCACAAAAACGAATATTGTTAAATGTTTACCAATGATCATATTTATATCTATTTTACCGAAGAGCGTCTCACGCTGCTACCAAGATGCTAATTATAAATCCATGCCGAAGTGAGTTATATTTACAGTCGACATTTTAAACGAAAGTTTTAATTCGACGGGATGAATAGATGAAAACTTTCGCAAATAAACTTCCGTCCCAGTTTGACAATTTAAGGTTTGATTAAACGTTGATTTAAACTTGCAGTAGCCGAAACGTCGGCGGCGACGTTAAACCAAGTTGAAAGATTTACCTCAGAAGCGTAAGCGCTCCGAATGCCTTTATGAGAGTTTCACATCTTGAAAGATTCAATGGCAACTATCACCTACGAGGGACGAAATTTTCATCCCTCGCCGCTTGCGAATAAAAGCACGAGCGTTAATGGATTTGGCGCTTATCGAAATGGAATGGCCGCTGAATTGTGCGTTACACCATTTACATCGAATATTTTTTGTACTTTTAGCTGTAACAGTTTTTCACACCGCCGTTCCTCGAGTATTTTGCTCATTTCGGGAAAAAGGCTCGATTTTTTTTTTGCGTAAAAATCGATATTGCGGTAGTGATCATCGATGTTGGTGGAACGCTGGTCGAGTATTAAAGCGCGTGAGGGCTTGGTACTGCGTTGGTCTGTCGAAGAGACTATAAACGCGGAAAACCGATCGGATTCAGTTTTTTTTTTCCGGCGTCACCGCGCTCGTGTATCGAACTACGCAGTATTAAATAACATGTTAATTGCTAAATGCTTCGTGCAAAACCAGTAGCCGCTCTTGGGTATATAAATTCTCGACGACATCCAGAATCGTATCAATCTTGTTCAAGCATCCGTGAGCAGTGGCAAGATGGCAGTTAAGGTTGGAACTATATTTGAGCCAGTAAACTTCATTTAAGTAGCAGACGTGTCGTGTATCCGTTTTAGTGAAGTATTGGAAATTAAAGTTAAAGTGACCATCGAAACTCTTAGTAACGATTTCTCTCGACATTTTTTGTACCTTGTTGTGCGCAACTGATCAGTCTTATTTTAAAAGTGCCCACGGTTTTTGCACCTTTTCACGGATACGAATCTTTTCTCTTTTGATTTAGATATGTATTTACGTACAAGATGTTTATTTGTTGTAACTAGAGTTAACTGTAAAACCACGTTTTGTTCTAGCATGTTACCAACTATATCTTCAATACGATATTCGATATAAATTTTAAATAGAATTATATATTAGATAAAAGCAAAATACACGTTATAATCCAGTTAATCCAAATTTTAACATCCAATGTGAATTCTCTAAAAACGATGTGTTAGTTCAAAAAATTTATTTGGACTGCCGCTCAAAAAAATGTCTAAAATACAAATACAAACTGCATAATGTGATTGTTTAATTCACATCATTTGCTTTATTATTATAATACATAAGAATACACCAGTACCATATCAATTAATATCGTCGCATACAAATATGCAAACATGTACACAACTTATATTTTGCATATTAGTTTGCAGATTTGTTGTTGACTCGTCGATATTCCCTTTGCGCCCCTGTGTAAACTAAATTCGATACCATTTTACCGATAGTTCGCACTAGTGTTGGCACTGGTTGCCCTCGTGGAAATCCAAAATGGATTGGCAGTCGGAGGAGGGGCCCAGGGCCTGTCCGCTACACTTGGCACTCCTAAAACACCAGCGGACGATGCTATTGCTCGCGCTAAAGAAGGACAACCCGAAATACCGCCAATCGTTAATTCGAATATCCACATACCTCTTGGCAATAGCCGCGAACAAAAAGACGGTAAGGCTTTCTACACTCTCGTAACGCGATGGCGTCTGAAGAATTCAACTTCATGCCACGAGTCTCGCGCATTCGCGCACTCGTTCCCTCTCTTAACATAATAATAATAATAATAATGTTGTAAACAAATCGATGCTTTAAAATTACGAGTGACAGTGATGCGCATGCGCATAGATCGCGTTCTCCAATAGACACGTGTTATCGGAATTACCTTGAAAATCGTGTTAACATAATCGCACCTGTGTCGTCTTGATGCTTACATTTTTTGATCGCACTTCACGCGATCAAACGTGTGCTGTCGTTATATCTGAAAGGCCGTAAGGTTATGCCCCGTCGAAATTTACATATTTATAACTCGTAAAACCCCGTAACATCGGGCTTCCATCGTTTTATGGAATCTGTACATTTTATTATCCACGGACACTTTACGATGGGTTTTCCCGTAATCGGCCTCTTTTCGGTACAACGCATTGATCCCCCGTATTTGCATAAACAGAGAAGAAGGCGGCTGGTGAAAACACCACGAAGGCACCGGCTCGCGTCGCCAGGGCCGACAGATATCGCAGGGATCACGATGGACACCAGCACGACGGTCATGGACAGGATCATGGTCAAGGAAAGCCACAGGGACAGGATGCGCCGCACGATCACAGCGGTCACGATCACAAAAGTCATTAACAAGATCCGTAATACCGTGCAGACTAAGCATTAGGCGCGCTGATCACGTAGAACCCAGTTATCTTGAAACTATTTCTACCACATAAATCGATGGTGCGATAGAATATCGAAGGCGTCTCGAGGAAGATCGGCCGAAGTGAGCTTAGCGCGATGGCTCCTTACTCTACGGCAAAGACTATGATTTATTGTACACTTTGAATATACTAACCTCTACGTTTATGCACGATATCCCCGACTTGCAATCTCTCTTTCCCGCTACCATCCCAAATTTGTGCCCCCGGTAGTGCCATTTTTACGATCGAAAAAATTGAAGTCGAAGCCCGACCGGCCGTGGGATTCTGCGGGCGAGCTATGCTCTCCGCGGCATATCCGTGAAAATATGAAAGCCGTAACAATTGCAATATCGCGGCAATAAAGTTATCTCCCGCAGAAAAATACGGGATCCGCGGTGTTTTTATCGATCGCGCAGTACACGCCTGGTATGCACCTTACGTACGCTCCCTATGAATTTCTCGATCCCTATCGCGGCGTTCCGCGATTGACTGCCGCTTACTGCGCACGCTGCTGGCGTACATGTGCGCCCGCTTTCGGTGCCAAACGGTTGTGCTGAAAGAGAGAGAAAGAAAGAGAGACAGAGAGAGAGAGAGAGAGAGAGAGAGAGAGAACACAAAACGTATTTGACAAATTACAAGATCATGAAGATCATTTTGAGGAAAGTGATATTTTATGATTAGGTGCATTTCTTTTTCGGTCGCGATTTAAGCAGGTGATAAGCTATTTGGTTTCGTGGCTGGTTTCATTATTATTATTAATGCATGAAGATTTTATAAATCATTCTGATTATCTTAAAAGCTCAGGAGCGCGATATGATTGTATTCTTTTTCAAGCGAAGGAACATTTTTCAGTGTATCGACGATTAACGGTTCTTTTAATTATTTGACATGTAAAATGTGCGAAAATTTGATTCGTTAATTTCTTCGTACTTTACGGGGAACTAAGAGTTTGACAAAGGGTGTAAGTAATATTAACGTAGAAATCCTGAATTAATAAAGAGCTTGACGCGTAGAATTTTCGAGAATCGAAATGTTGGAATGTAAAGTAACAAAGCCCTTGTCTATCAGTGAAGGGTTATACATTCCTTTTAGCAGCTACGAAATTGAATTCTACCGGTATTCACCGAAATATTCCAATAATCTCGTCTTTTCCTCAGTTCCAGTGCCATTATCCTTAGTTAAATTCGAAACGAGTTAAACGCTGCAGTACGCGATCACTTACGCTGATAGCGATAGCTATGCAAAAACATATGCGAGATAAATAAATGGATGAATCTTGCGTATATAGGACTAAGTCAACTAGGGAGGCGTTCTAAGCTCGCCCGTACGTATTGGGTCACGTATTCGAACCGTTAGGATCCCGATCCCGTATGTAGGCCAACAGAAATGGAATTCAAGCCGTAAGTAGCCTATATTGACAGCCGTATAATCTTTTCCCATGGCCTTGTCGATCGTAAGTGAAAGCACCCGGATTGATAGTAAAAAAGAAAAAATGTTTTTGCACATGGGTTGTATGCATGGAAAAAACTGTTTACGAAAAGTCCAAAAAATCCAAACTGACGATACTCTACTAAATCCACCGAAGGAGAAATTTTCTTAATCGAGGAAAGTAGACTTTTAAACAGCGTATCCAATATTATATTCTTCGGTGTTTGAATAATGTTCGTAACGTGGATAAACCATATCGGTATGCTGAGAAATATCGCTGTCCCCAAATTGGTGACAGTTAATTAAAATCATATGAAGATGTATTTTAGAATAAGAATTGCCTTCTAATTATACACCATAACGAGGGATTTTGAAGAAGAGTATTCTATAAAATCTATAAAGCACGTCTGCCATGAGAAATGCGACGAGGAATTCCCTTACCTCTAAGAACGGAAAGGTTTTTTAGAGCAGAAAAATAAGGTAAAAAGGTTCTCGAGTTACCTTTTCCTATCTATACACGTCTCGTTTTTCGCTCTTGGTATTCAGCGTATAATTTCAACGCGGCTGCGTTTCACTTGAAAGGCGCTGTTCAGGAACGTAACGGCCCTTGATAATTCATCGAGTTACGGGCAAGTAAGTATACACCGAGGGCATCGGGGCTGCGATCTTACTCGATCGTTAAAAGGCTCGATTAAAAGGGTGTTATTAAAACGTCGGGGCTTTGACTCGAGGAGTATATCAAATCGTTAGGTAGCGTCACGTAGGGGCGTCCCTTCTTGCCAGTAGACCTAAATTGAACTTGCGATGTAAGAGCCAAGACCTCTTTTAACCTCTTGCTGTCGTTAGACAACATATTAAATTTCCAAGATGCGCGTAGAATATTCTACGCAAAGAATTACAACCCTCGGGAAACATATATATTTACGATTCAACTCCCTCTCATAGTACAATATTATGCATTAAACCTAGACGAGTGAAAATATCTCTTGTCTAGTAACAGTAATTGGTATCAAAACTCGTGCAAATTGCCTCATCAATGCAAATTGTGTAAGTTTAATTTTATAGAATATTTGGCAATAATTTTTTATCCGTACGGAACACTATTTTACTCCAACTTGTAATCAAGTTTAAGGACTATCACAGACTCGAAAATTCGAGTATATTATAAGCAAACCCTGTATTAAAAGGTGTTGGCGATAAATGTTAAAAACGGCAAAAACTTTCGATCGTCGGAAGTGCCTAAATCTCGAAACGTCGAAAGTGTCAAAGAAGCGGACGATTTCGTGACTTTGCAGTTCCACAAATGGTATCGAAGTCGCAGGAATCGTCTTCCATATATCACTCGGCAAGCATCCTATTTCGACAAGGCTATTTACGTCTTCGTATGCTGCGCATCCTTTCTCTTCACCCTCTCGCTTCTTCATCCGTGAATCCTTACAGCGCACATTTGCGCTCATGGCCACTATTACAGGGGAGTTTCTTTTGTCCAACTTCATCCGTTCGCTTCTTGAATTATATTTGTCACAGCCAGGTGTCAAATATATTTCTGCATCAAGCTGTACCACAAATTATTAATAATATTAAATAATTTGATCGTGGGTAATGAAAAATGAGTATATCCTAAAACCTGCAATTTTTTAAAATAATATTTATAATTCATGTTAAAAAGAAACTATTAACGCGAACGTTGTATGTTTTAATCAAATACAATTTTTTTTTAACGATTTTGTTAAACTTTTCATGATGCAGCTTGACCGATATTTGAATTACACGTCGTCAGCAGAACGAATATTTTTTTTTTAAACGTTGGCCCGCGTTGAATATCTAAATCTACTCGAGAAGTGTGCTGAATCGTAAACCAGGAATTCATACATTTTCGAGCATAACCGTCCAATGCTTAATTGGGGATTGGTTATGGAATCTTTGTATTTTTTATGTGAAAAATCTTTACCACTGATTTAATCTAATCCTTTCTGGATTTTCTTTGGTAATACACATCAAATATCGTGTCTATTGTAGAGAAGACAATGGGTTGCTTGAGTCGCGTTCGAGAATTAGAAACGGCGACACGATCGATGACTCTGCAATTGTTACAAAAGACGAGGGGAGAAATGGAACGTAGATTGGATGCCTGCCACATCACGAAAGAGACATACGTTGAAATCCATTAGCATTGTAGGAAATTTCTCGAGTCACTTAATGTGCCATGTCATTTCTGCACAGTGCAATTATGTCCTTGTTTTCCAATTTCATTTCAGACGAGAATTGCTACGATTCCACTAACTCGCATCGATTGAACCTATAGAGCCGACACGTTTTTCATCCGTTAATATTCCGATCGTACTCTAATCATTCCTTCGAGGCAACCGCATACCTTTGATGGGGAAAAATACGGATACAAACAATAAATCACTCGACTATTTTGATTCATAATGATTCATGTATGATAAAAAAAACTAGAATTTATGTAGTAAATAGCACGTAAACGCAGCATTAATTCGATGTCTTCGTTATTTACAGTGGTGGTGTGGGCGATCCGTATGAAAAGTCGATTTTCCATGTACCACATACCACCACTGTCCCTTCTGAGAGAGCATTTTTTGCGATTTTCCATGATTTTACCGCGGAACATAAATCATTCTATCGATCCATCGACATCTCTCCTTAATACCCTTTCTCTTTAAGGATATACACAGTATACATTGATATATCCAGAAATCGGCTGGTAGATTTCGCGTTAAAAACATCCGTGCAAAAAATAGTTCAGCGGACAGTCTTCGACTAGCGACAATTTCGCCTCTCTTCCCGGTTCCGATAAGGTCACTTTTATCATCGCGCGTTAGTCCGTCGGTCCTCGTTCCTTCCATCCTCCCTCTTCTCGTCTTCCCCAAAACCGAAGACTGCGCCGAAGGGATTGAATGGAAAGCACCAGCACCTCTCCAGTCTGGCCACCCCTGTCAAGCCGAGTCACAATTGACCGAGGGGGTGGGCCGAGTTGTCGGAAACAGGCGGTGGCAATAATGCTCGAGATGGACGCGATAGGCGCCGATCGATTTTCTGGATCTCTGGAGGACGGACTCCTTATTATTCCGATGGGAGGGCATAGCTCTCCGGCTGGGCTTCGTTATTCGATTCAGGCCGCCTCGAATCGCAGGCGCTCCTCCTCGCGCTTTTTTCCTCCGCGCCTTTCCACCGGTCTTTCCCTTTTTTTTCTCTCTTTTTTTTTTTGTCTTCCTTCCCCACGGTCCACTCGAGGGACGGTAAGAATCGGATTTATCTCGGGGAGGTGCATGGAAAAATGAAGGGTCGACGGATCCAGATGAGGGTGTAACGGGGCCAATCGGCCAAAGGGGCGAAATGTGCCGGTCGAAGGTCCTCTAGTGAAGGAAGGAACGAAATCTGGAGAGCTTGCTTCTAAGTACTCGTTTTTAAGAGAAGGGGAATTTCGATATGTGCTGTGGATTGAAACGTTTTCATGTACCTATGTAATAGAATAGATGTGGCGAGCTGTACAGGTGTAAAGTATTGTACCTTATGCCACAGTGGTTCTCCGCTCGTTGTTAGGGAATTCTTGTTGAAAAGCAGGATCGTTGTGAATAGAGTCGTGAGGCGCCAGAGCAGAAACGTGTTTATTATTTATTATGCTTTATGTTTTCTTACTTAGCTTCTTCTTATGCCTTGTGTGCTCTTTATGGAATAAATAATGGCCTTCTGAGTCGTGGAGATTACAACTATTTAATTATTGTAAGGGTTTCGGGGATGCCGTATGTTGGTAAAGTAAAACACGTTAGTAACCGTTGGATTAGTCGTTTATCAGCGTCATATTTTCAGGATAAGGCGTTTATTGGCGAGGACAGTTAAGAAAGGAACTTCCCTCTTTGATGACAGTTCCACGTTTGTCGGGAAAATTAACAATAAACCGCTGCTTTATCCTAGCGCTTTTGGCGGCGAACGTAACAAGATCCACGGCTCGATTGTTGTATAAACTAAGGCGCCACTCTAACGTATACTGTTTTGGCTCGGTATCCTTTGCGGCTTACCTCATTGTTGTGCCAATATTAATTATTTTGTTGGCTATCGTTTGCCTATTTCCGCGACGATGAAGCTGGCACTGATGCGGGAACATTATATTAAAATCAATGTGGATAAGTGAGTAATGTAATCGGATAGCTTAGAGAAGGAAATACGTCATGGAAAACGGAGTTAACCCTAGATCACGATACTTTACTGAGAATTACCTTATTACAAAACTTTCGTGGAATTTATTACTCAAGGAAAACCTAGCGTAATTTGGAGAAATAGTTTTATCGCTCTTTCGAGACAAATCATTGGGACACTTACGGTGTCAAGAATAATTTATACGATTAAGGTTCACGGCCAAGACAAACTTTATCGTTTCAAATATATTTGAGTAATAAGAATAATAAGTAACGTAGAGTTAAATCCATCAATTTTCTTATGAGGCGACAATCGCAGACTTAAGTAACGTAACTACTAATGCTAATAGTCCAGATAAATAAAATCAATCATCTTCACATCTTAAAATCTCGTATTCATTGCGCGCAACGTTAAACGCGAATAACTAACAATGAATCGGAGCGCAAAGCTAGCTTTATTTATATTCGCCTTATTTAAAGCAGATTTCGTCATTTCCCTCTTGATTATCTCGAACAAGGGTAAAGTTCCAATCGGTCCTCGAGCACTGCATGCAGGAACAAAGAAATGTCGAAGAAGTTGGCGAGCTCAGACGAGAGGATAACAGGGCCGCCCGGCTGCACTAAAGAAATGCGCCCGTGGAAAATTGTGTCGCAGGGAGCGGCACAATATCTCAAGACCTGGCTTCCGGGCACTCGCCGCTGAAACAAAGGGCAAGAAATAATCTATTTGAGACAATTATTATACGACTTTGCATTTATAATTCGGTATAATGATATAGATTTGAACACAATTGCACGACCACTTCTCGTATATTATACAATATTAGATTCTTAGGGTACACAATATCTGGAGACTGAAGGAGTATTTTCGATTGAAAAACGACGTTTGCTTTATCAAAATACGTGATAGCTCTCAGGTAATCATATGCCGTGCTGAGGCTAAAGCAGATATGAAAGAGGAGGGTAAAAATGTTAAAACGCGATCGATTAATTCTGCACGATAATTTCAGCGAGGTTTACTTAAACAAAGCTTTCCATCCTTTGCCCTGGGCTATCCTTGAGCAGGATACGATCGATCAATAAGCGCGGCGTTAAAAAACGAGGAAACACAGAGGAATTCAGGCGGCGGGAAATTAACAAGGTAGCTCGACCGCAGGATAAACGAACGCTCCCTACGAAAATCTTAAGAATAAAACTACTAAACCAGTTAAAACGACTAATAAGACGTTTCTTGGAAAAATAACGGTAATTATTTTATAATTATTTATTATGGCGGTATTTATTATTTGGAAAAGGACACGCAAGAATTTTATATTTCCTGTTCATCAAGAGCATCGATGTATCTTTATGATACTCTCCACCTGATACGCGGCTTTATTTACAAATGCTATTTTGTATTGTAAATGCTAATTTTCATATATAAAAATTAAAACAAAAAAATCACAGAAAAAAGATACATATATTTTATAACGTTGCATTTTCTGAGATTTTTTATAATTTTAGTATTAGATTCTATTACTTAGATTATTAAATCGATTGAATGATATTCCTTCTTTGTCTTCTTTCTTTCAGGGTGTACCTCGTATATCTAAATCTGTTCATAAAGTCGCCATTACTTCTGGTATCAAATGAAACTCCTGAAGAAAAACCGTGCACCTTCTCTCGACGCAACGACAAAGGGTCGTTGTTTACACGGCGCCATTCGACGGGAAATCGAATAATCCGCGATGGATTGAAAATTAGCCCAGGGTGGCCCTTTAATTTTTAACGATCGCATTATCGAGCCTTACTTAATTCAGCTTTCCATCTCGCTTAACTTAGCGCCGACGATGGCCGGGCCGATCCCACGGGATAATTAAAGTCCGGAGTATTCCAAATGCCTGCCGAGTATTAATGGAATTTATAATGGCCTTTTTGTCGCGCCATTTCAGAGCAAGCGGAGCTTCTTGCCGGACCGGAGTTCTTGAGGCGCGACTGAAATTGAAATGCGACACCGTCCGTTTCTTTGGTGTTACCTTAATGACAGACGAACGAGATACGTATGATAATCAGGCGTTCTGCAGGAAGGCTCTTGTTTCCCTTATTTTCGGAATCGACCGTTTGGATAGTTTAATTTAGAAATTACGATATTTAAGTATTTGCGATACGTGTTACGCTTCATGCTGATGTTATGTTTTTAAATGGATGACGAGTGATCGAAGGAATTTCTTATAAATGCATTTCCGATTGACACACGTAGGACAGCATCTCAAGGTTTATCAGGTCTATGTGGATCATTATTTCAAAATATCGATGAAAAAGAATATCGTGTCGAGCTGCAGTCGATATAAGACTGTAAAGGATTAAGGTGAAATTTTTGATACTATCTTCGAAGTATTTTTTCCGTTCAATACAATCCAGGTGTTATGGGTGAAACGTTAAAAGGGCAGGTTCAAAACGTACAATTACTTTTATACACGGCGAAAGCTGAGGAAATAAACACGATATATCGACATATAATCCGTGTTAATCGATCGATACTGTCGTCACAAGAATGTAGAGTTTATTTTACGCAAGCAATGAATTACTTCGCGAACAGTTTATCCCCCGATCCAGAGTGTACAAACGCGAGTGTACAAATACCCGGCCGGTTTTCTTCCGTTACAAATCCTGCAACAAAAGCGCGCGCGGGTTTCGCTAACTGATTGTTATTCAACGTAAAAACTTGACGAGAAACAAGTTCGGAACTTCCATTCGATCAGGCTGCATCCTAAGAAAACAAAGCGTATCCGTGGCCCAAAAGAAAATTGCTACCTCGCCAGAAACTGCCTCGGGGTGAGGCTTTAAAAAAAGTTTTCATCCTGTAAACATATTTACATAGAGCACCGCCCAAACTTTCTCCGTGTTCTCTGCAGCGATGACGTAGCGGATTTACAATTAGAAAGTTTTCCGCCGGTAAAGACCCGCGTCGGAGGGGGAGGATCGACTTTGGCATCTTTATTTTCTTTTTCCTTTTCTTCCGCGCCGTTTCCCACGTCTCAGACCCCTATTATCAAGGCGCAGTGATGAACGTTAAGCGTTGGCACTCGATGGAAACCTTATGAGAGATAATTACCCCCGATAGCGGCGAGAGCATACCGATTCCAACAAAACCGCACGAAGTTCGCGGAAATAAGCGACGAAAAAAACCTCTCGGATAATGAGGGCTCAAGGTTTTTGCCGCAACGTCTTTATTTTTAACTTTCCCGGCTTCTGCCAGCTCCTACGATATATCGTACAACAGAGCGTCCCTTCTTTCCCGAACGTAAAGAAAAAGGTAAAGCTCTCGCGGAGAGAAGACTTTTATAATGCTTTTTACCTTGTCCTTTTTTTTTTCGCAAGCCAGAGGCACAATGGCGCGTTATTATCGACATGCTTTGGGAGCCAACCCAGATTCCAGCTTATCGCCTGTTGCCAGCCTAACCCCTCCTCATTTAACTTTCCTACCACTTATCGTATCGTCATCCACCTGGACTATGCACCAAGTTTTCGATTATCATCAGACCACCTGCGAACAGTCCGATCGTTTTTCTATGGATATGATTGAGGAGACGACACGTAACTGCGAATTTGTCCCTAAATATGAATTTGGAACTAGTCTGTGAAACAAGTACTGGACAAAATGTCTAAAATTTTATACTCCGCGAAGAACTGACCGATTCTAACTGCAATGATTAACCAGCTAACTGCGGAATTTATCGTGGAACGTAAGGCAGGAATGAAACTCGACATCTTTTTACGATAGATGTAAAGCAAAGTAAGGAAGGATTACATTTTTAGTTTTTCAGCAAATAAGTCCTTGCAGTAAACGATAATTTTTTATTTTACACTATGAATGTAAAATAAAATATATATTCATTTGTTCGAGACTCTACGTGAGGAAGACCAAAGACACCTAAAAGGCATTGATATTTATTACATGCTTACAGAAAGAACAACACATGTATAATACGACATTATCGCAAAATTGCGAGTCAACGTGCGGTCTATCCAAAATCACGTCGTATACATCCAAGCTATCTGGTTAGCTATTTACACGTTTCACATAAAAATCCGGAATTAATGGCTAAGATTCGAACTCCATTCTTCATCCAAGAAAGTCCACTGGCCGCCACGGCGCTCTGTCCTTGCTAGAGCGAGTATCGCGCACCGAAGAATGAGGAAAGTTTACGAGAAATTTGGCGACCCAACTTCTCGAGTCCGCGAACTGGCATTTCTCTCCGTCGGACGTTACTTTTAGTGCGCGTGTAAGGAATTTTTAAGAAGCTTCACGGTTGGCGAAACCGCTCGATCACCCGGCCGCGCGAGAACGCATGAACGATGCACGGTATCCTGGTAACCAGAAAGTCTCTTTCGCGCTCGCATCACGGACGATTCGAGGAACTCCTTGACGAATCTGTTTTCGCGACTGCGACAAAGTAACGCTCTTCGTTTTTGCCAGACGATGCGCCCCGTTTGTCCGCGACCGATAGATCGTTCGCGACAGTTCCTTCCATAGTCTGTTGCTCCTTCTTCGAGCGAAAAATCGCCGACTGTCGGTAGACAACATGGTGCCTGATATTGTAATGCTATTTAAAATGGTTCGAGAAAGATACAGAAAGAAGACTCGTTAAATAATCACATAGCGACGACGATGAGGAAGATGGAAATGATTCGGAAAAAATATAAGGTTTTTCTGTGTTCAATTTTCTACATGAAAACAGACTTGTTAGAGCCTGTACATTTTTATATTACGAGTTTAAGACCGTATAAGTATGTTGGTGTTTTAGAGAAAATGTGATAATACTAATTTGGTTTTCAGAAAATCTATGTTATGGATTACAATATTTATAATGTGTTGCTGATCTGTTTCACGTCTTTCCTTTAGGATCTTGTAATACATTCACTTTTACTTGGCAAACATACATATTTATACGAATCAAATAAGCGTTCATTACGAAGAATCTATCGTACTAAAATCAAGCAGGAGAAATACAGACTTAGAAGGTTTCAATTTTCATCACGCACACTGTTTATATTACTCACAACTTCAAGAAAGCGGAATCGACGATCAAAAGCTCCGTTTGCGAACAACTCAAGTCGTTGTTTCCACCTGCTTTGCGACCTTGTCGCTCGACTACCTTCACAGGGCCGTAACCAAGGCGATACGCTTCGAGATCTCTCTAAAGGTCCACGAAGAACGAGCCAAAGATCGGCTGTGCTATCCAAGAGGAGAACATTAAACCGAAAGGAAAAGACCGTGGGCTCTCTTTCGCGCGACACCGCCTAGGTGCCTGGCGCTTCCAGAGGAACCAGTAAATTCTCGAGTAACGATAATTCCGCGATACCTTACTACTCCTTCACCCACAACCGCCCCTCCCCGTTGCCGGATAACATTAGAGCTTTGGTACCCTGCCAAGATACATCCGCCAGCACTCACCAGGTTACACACGGAGCCGCACACGAACACGTGCCAACACAGCGTGGACCTTAGCAGTGCGAGCAACCAGCCGTATCACCTCCCAAAACCAAAACCACCGTCTGCTCCTCTCCTTCTCATCGCTTTCGTCCTCGACGAAGATTACGCGCGCTTTTGCATAGTGGAGAACGTGGAATCGATAGTTGGATCTCGATTTACGGTAAGGTGGATCGCTCTTTAACGAGGAAAATTCTTTTGGGCTCGCCTCGTGCGACATGCATCGTGGCTGTTGACACTATTCAGGGATACCATTGGTTATATATATGATAGATGCTCGATAAGTTGGATTACGTAAAGCGAATAGATTACGGGATAAGTTAAGGTTAATCAAATCAAGGAAAGGATCTCCTTTCTTCCTCCTCGAGAATTTTTTCGTTACCCGTGAAAGTGTATGCGATTGTCCAATCATTCGTGGAGCCGATTTTGGGTTAACCTGATTGCGACTTCGGGCAAGGCGCTTTGCCTTGAATATTCTCGTAGTGGTGATTTGTATAGACACGTATTTTAAATATGGATTTAATCGATAGTCAGTTTCATTTGTTTTAGGATGTAAAGCTGCTAAAAAAAAATCCATGTAAGCATACAAAAACTGTACCTCGTTTAACTGTCTATTTTAATATCATTATGTCTTGGAATACGTTTATCTTTCACGGCAAAATTGCAAATTGAGCATTTTGTAATTGAATATAATACAAAAATCTCTCGTAAATTAATTCACGATCTAATGTGTGTCGTTCGATTTGATCGACCAGAAAGGAGATCGTACGTGCTAATTCTCGAGTTTGGCTTTCTTTCCGTGCGGTTTGCAAAACGGTCGACAAAGTCGTTTTCAACGTCTGAAACAACTCGGATGGGGTGTCTTCTCGTTCAAGCGTACCTTTTCAATTTTTAAAACTAACACCCTCTTTTTCCATCTCCTTATACTGGCAATAATTTATATTAGGTTCCATAATATTATATTCGCCCGTTCGTATGAACAGTGCAAATAAATAAATCGATATGTATTACACCGACCATGATTATAAGTTTCTGCGCAGTTTGTAAATCGCGCGCATGTCGATCGTAGAGTCGATAAATCGGGTCCAGCCGGTCCCTGTCGCTTGGTACGTCCACAGTGCTCTTCCAGCTTTTCCTTGCTCCTCCTTCAGGGGTCATTGAATAAATGAATGATTCCGAGTGTACGTGAATGTGACGTTAAATACTGAGTGTTACCGTGGATCGCGCAGGGCTAAATTTTCAGGCGCAATTCGTAAGCGAGCAGTTTAAAGGGCATCTCGACGTCGAGAAGTCGTCCCGGTTATCGCGCCGGGCGATTCAGCTTTGTGATCGCACGTCCAACTATTTCTCCTCTTCTCCCTTGCCTTACCCGCGGACCTGGGGCGCCGGGTTTAACGAGAGATAAGCAAATTTCGTCGGTTCGTGAGCGCGCCACGAAGAAATCTGAAAAGTATCACTGGCGCTTTGCTGTTTCTGACGGCGAAAGCGTATTCTACTATTTGAATCTCGTGGGTAATAGCGAGCGTAAAATCTTTACCGGCGACCAAACGAGGAGTGACTCTGAAACTGATCCTTCTAAAAAGAAAATGATTTTAGAGAAACGTTGGAAAATTCAGTGGTAGATTACGCGTGTAGAACTCAAGGGAATAATTTGCGATGACTGTAAAACCAAAGCGCTTGGCACTGTAGCATTATAATAATTTTGACTCGATGAGTATTAAATCTTTCGTGAGTTTTATAATAATGGTCGATGTAAACGTACCGATTTCCAAGCTACCTAACAAACATTTCACGCGATAAATTATCAGCGACCGCTATTAAAACCAATATTTATATTAATTCAGCATTCGTCCCGTCAAAGGCGTCTGTGATTGTTCAGAGGCTTTCTTAAAATGATTTCATATATACGTAGAACATTCAGAGTGGTTACTCGGAGACAATATCTCCAGAATAAATTCCGCGCACAAGGGTGCACGTTTTTAGAGAAGCACGATTTTAAGCGGCACCCATTTTGCCGCATAATGAAATCCCACTTTCCGTTTCCTCCCTCGCACAGCGAATCGTCGTCGCCGTTAAAATCCTATCCCGCGGCCACTGCCGCCGAATACAAAAATCCCAGCTCCACACTCTCGTTTTATAAATGATCCATCGAGCGTGAGTTAACCCTTTGGCCGTTCAATACCTTCGACAATGCGCGCGGAACCTCTATTAAAACGATATTTCAGTTGCGCCCAAAGGGAGCCCTTAGCGGATAGAAAGGACCTTTCAGACTTTCCGCATATCTTGACGAAATAAATTTCAACGCGCTCCTCGATTCTCGTACCATTTTGCATTCTGGCTAAAGCGGCGGTTGGATGAAAAAAAAAAAAACAAATATTTACGCCGCAGGAATTTCTATAACGTTGATTCTCTCTTCGATGGACCGTCGATGAAGTTGCAGCTTGTCCATCCGACGCTTGGACTTTTCAATTTGCCCGTATTGCGCTGATCGATACGGCACGCTGGAATCCTATGTAGGATTGAAAAAATTAATCAGACCGATTGCGTTGATCCGCTTGTCCCGTCGTTAGCCATCCAAGCTCTCGTTTTGTTCGCAATTTCTAGATTTCAACCCGTCAATTGCTACCAGAATCCCACTTTTGACGCGTTTTCGGACACGTTGCTCTCTCTCTTAACACGCGATGCTAATAAGAAGACTTACGAGAATCGTATGTTCCATTTTAGTGCTCACATCCGTATAATCGATAAGCAAGTACATTTGCCAAAACCCTTTTTATAACAGTTTTGAATAAATCCCAAAGTGTGCTTGTACCATTCACACCATCATCCTGGTTATAAAATCACATTCGGTCGATATATTTATATCCTGTCCGATAGATATATTCCACAAACTTAAACTGAAAATTATCGACTGAAATACGTTGTT